>JAEIFU010001053.1:0-83967 GCA_018904235.1 Lordiphosa stackelbergi
GTGTGTGTGTGTGAGCATTTGAAGTGCAGCCTAGCGCAAAGTGAAGAAACGTACAACAACAACAACAATACCGAGTATACTGAAGCGCATGCAAAGGCTGTTGAGTGAGTGAGTGACTGACTTGTTGTTGTTGTTGTTGTTGCCGTAGCCAAAAACCCAAACGAAAAGCAATTAAGTTGCCATGGATCATTGCACAATAAGCAAAGAATATAAAAAAAAGTAGAAAAAAATAAACTCACAACAACAGCTGAAGCGGGAGCAGCATAACATAACTGTGTTTGCTTGGCCAGGCATAGCGCACTGAGAGAGTTGCTGACGGCGCTGTCACCGGTGCTGCTGCTGCTGCTGCCGCCGTGCACAGCAGAGCAAACTATCACAGTTCTAAACGAAATTGATATTAAGCCAATTGAGTGCATAATTAATTAATTAATTTCGATTCCATTTGCCTCTTTGTTTTAACTTTGCTTAATTCTGCGGAACAAACTTTAGGAAATTTCTTATAAAAGGGCGCCCAAAACCACAGGAAATAGAATTTTTCCAATTTTTGAACTTAATTATTGGTTAGGGAAATGTTAATAAGTTGCAGAATTTACTTTGACACTCAGTGCTTAGCTCAGGGTTCGTAGTGTTGCTTACTTCCTTTGAAAATCTAGAAAATCCAGGGCCACCTTTTGAACTGTGGGCTCGAACCCGGAATTCCAGCTTTTAAGGCCTATACTCAGATGAGATAAATTTTTAGTTTGGTACGATATTTCACATGAATAGAAACAATTTTGTACAGCTTTGAAATCTGAATACGTTTGAAAAGGTAGCTTATTTATATAAAGTATTGTGCCGAACTACATTTTTATCTCATCTGAGTATAGGCCTTTAATTTTACTGTCAACCGAACCCTAAATCGTACCAGTTTTGAAATAATAGCTGAACCGGAACCTGTAATATCGGTTTGGTTCAACACTAATGCGCTTTTTAAAAAAAAGGTAGATTGAGGTGAACATTTGGATTTATACTTTTTAAATAAACCACTTTACCTTGAGAACTGCTTATTCAATATTTAATAATTTGAATATTTTTAAATTGAATATATTTTTAAGTAAAATATGCAAAATTATCTGAAATGTATAAAAAATTTAAAATTATTACAATAAATAGATGTCAAATATAAACGGTTAAATAGAAGTTGTAGACCACGTTGTAGATAAAAATGCGCTAAAATGTAACATTTTCCATATAAGCTTATAATGGTCCAACAACCGCGAAATTTTCCCAAATTTTAATTTGACTAAGTGTGGAAGCCCTTGCTTCCATTGCTCCCTTGATTTTTTCGGCATTTGTCCTCAGTCAGTCCCTCATAATAAACTGCGTCGCAATTAACTCGCTTCAAATTGTGAAGAACAACAAAGTCCATGCGAATCGAAACAACAGCTGTTGTTTCCGCTGCTCCTGTAGACAAGCTTGAGTTCCTCTTGAGCTCCCACAAAAATCACGTCCGTCTGCTTGTCGTTTGAATAGAAGAAGAAGGTTTATTTTACAATCCAACCTCATGGCTTTTCTTACAAAAGTTATCAATGTTTGATAGTACAAAATTCGATGGTACAATATTCATAGTAATTCAATTACCTAACAACTAGTTCCTTAGGACTTCAAACAAATTCAGTTACTTCAATTAATTATAATATACTTTTGTAATAGTATTTTGGGCAATCGAGACTTGCTGATAACGGTTGGTTTTTCTTTTGTTGTTGTTGTGCTGCTTTTATTTTATGATTATTATGAAGATTTTTAGACGCTGTACAAGGGTAAATAAAGGTCAAATGGTCAAAAAAATCGAAATTTCAAATTTAATTTAGTTTAGATTATCATAAAAGATGGATAAACCGGGTAAAAGGGAGGAATAGATCAAATGGTCAAGAAAATTCGAAATTTGCAAATTTTCATGGGACCTAAGATAATTTGAGTTTAAATGGCAAAATTGAGCGCGTATATTAGAGGTGTAAACTGAAAACCGCGAAATTTTACAAATTTTCATTTCAGTACTTACGAAAGCGCAGGTGTTGGTAAATAAGAAGAGTAGATTGAGTCCAAATTTTGAGAATTTTTCGTATGACCTAAGATTATTATGAAGACACAATAGACGGCAATAGTATACCGGTAAATATAGGAAGTGTAGAGCGTTCTGTCAAACAATTCGTGAAATTTCCTAAATAATTATTTGAGCTTAGATTTTTCTGCGAAATTCACAAAATTTGATGATTTGTGGAAATCAGTAAGATTTGATAGATCCAAAAGTCCAAAAAGTAGCGGAATTTTCGAAAATTTTTGTATAATGTAGACGGTCAAATTAACAGTTTTCAAGCTATCTTAACCAAACTTTTCTACGAAGTCTTTTGGTACAAATACTCTTACCTTTGTCGGAACCGGCTGTATCGGATGACTATAGTCAAATAGCTGCCATTGGAACGATCGGTTGGAAAAGTAGTTTTATTTTATTGAGACCGCACAATTGTCGATCCGATGACAATACGTTAGCTGACATAGGAACGATCGGTCCAAAAGTAGTTCTAGTGAGAAATATTTTTATACTCTGTACCGAATGTAATGTAAATGTAAATGTAAATTTGGCTGACAGCTCCTCCAACGGGGCCAAGCCAAAGCTTCTCACAACCGAATGTACATAGAGTATATTAAGTTTGTACAAAAGTATGGGAGAAGGAATCATTTCCGACCCTATAAAGTATATATATTCTTGATCAGCATCAATAGCCGAGTCGATATAGCCATCTCCGTCTGTCCGTCTGTCGTATACTTGCAGGCAGATCAAGTTTATTTTCAATTTTTGCCACGCCCCTTCCCGCCCCCGCAATTTTGAAAAAACGTCATATCTCCACAGTTTTGTAGATAGATGATTCGTACCTTCTAAAGATAGTTGTTAGTCATTAGCAAAATGTATCAATTTGCCGAAGAAATGATAAAGATCGGATGAGCGGTTCTCAAGTTATAAGCAAATAAGTGAATAACCCCCGCACCAGAGAGACAGAGAGAGAGGGTGAGAGAGAGAAACTGAGAGATGAGCGCAGCAGCAGCACTGCATTCAGCTCCTACTCTAGGTATTATAATCGGGCTTGACCGACTTTTTTCACTATTTTAGATTGGATAATGGAATTGACCACTAGAATGTACACAAACCTTCAACTCGATTTTTATGAAAATGAGACACCAAAGGATTTTTCGAGCGTTTTGCAAACCAACCGAGGCCAAAATCTCTAGATTTTCTGACACCCCGATAGTATCTGAAAAACAGTTTTCTATTAATGCTGTTCGGATTTGGAACCAGTAAAAAAATTTTAATATCATTAGCGGTAAATTTGTATGTTTGGAATCTGAATGCTTTTGTACTGCAGTCTAATTTAGTATTGTGCCCGGGGCATAATCCCGAGCAATTTCGGTTCCGGTTCCGATACCGGTACGTCCCAAAATGAATGTTTCGGTTAAAAGGTTCATTTCGGTTTTCAATTAATTTCGGTTTTCGGTTTCGATACGGTAACCGCATTTTATTTCAGTATACCGGTACATACCGGTACGTACCGATATAAGTAATGGTTATTTTTAATATGAAAAAACTAAATTCTGAGATAAATCTAAATCATTTTATTCCTGTTTAATAAAACGAATCAAAATCTTTCAACACAAAATGAATGGTTTTCACATTTAAGTAAAATTATCAGGTCTGTTCTCAATTCCACTTCGGTTTTCGTATAAACATTTGAATTTGCCATTTTACTCTAACAAATTTAAATGTAAGTTGTAAAGGAAATCTGTGGCTACTTGATTAAGGCTTCCTTTTTCTACGAATTGAATCCACTTGGCATTGAGCTGTCGGTTTCAACTGCTTGAGCAATTCCACTTTTACTGAAACTGGATCTAGTAGCCGTAGACATAGTGTCACCTTTCAAATAACCTTATTAGCACAGAGTTCAACGTACAAACGTTTATACGAAAACCGAAGTGGAATTGAGAACAGGCCTGTATATATTATATTATACTAGCATAAAGCCCGTCGCTTCACTGCGCCATGAACAGTATAGAACCAGTATCACAATCAGTTTGAAGTCAATCGTGAGAGTGAAATATTTACCAAATTTAAAATAGTTTATAAATTGATTTCCTCTGTAGAGCCCAGAAATTGAATCTTACATACCTAGGCTTGAATTCAACGTTTTACAACTTTGCTTTTCTACCGTTAAGACTTTGCTGCTGAGTTCTTACCACCCCCATTCCATCCGCACCCCACCCACTCCCATTCACTTCTAACACAACTTCCACCCACTTTCCCACCACTTCCCACCCACTTTCCTCCCGCACTTCCCACCATCCCTCCCACCCACATCCCGCCCACCTCCCACCACCCCACATCCCGCCACTTCTCTCCTCCCCACTTCCCTCCCCTTCCCACCCACTTCCCACCCACTTCACCACTCCACATCCCCCACTTCCCACCCACTTCCCACCCACTTCCTATCCCTCCCCCCTTCCCACCCACTTTCCTCCCGCTTCCCCCCCCACCCACTTCCCCCCTCCCCACTTCCACCACTCACCCACCCCACCCACCTCCCGCCCACATCCCACCCTCTTCTCACCAACATCCCTCCCACTTCCCTCCTGATTCCCACGCACTACCTCTCCACTCCCACCCAGTTCCCGCCCACTTATCACCCACATCCCTCCTACTAACCACGCACTCCCGCCCACTATTCTCCCACTACCCGGCGGTATTTCCAACATTGGAAAATGCAATCGCAAATTATTTCGTATTCTATCGCTTCAAACCGAGTTTCAAGTCAATCGGGTGAAAAAAATTTTTGTTGCATGCAGAGTTTTCCAGGAATTTTCCGACCGTTCGGTCAAATGTTCCAACATCGGAAAATAACATCTAATTTTATTTCACTTACTATACTCACAAACCGAGTTTTAAGCCAATCGGATGAAAAAGAGTTTTTTGCATGCAGAATTTTCCGGCCATTTTCCTCGTCGGCCAGAAAACACGTGTCGAATTATTTTTCGTACTATGCTTGCAAACCAAGTTTAAAGTCAATCGGATGAAAATAAAATTTTTACCACACAAACTTTTCCGACGCCTTTCCGACTTTTCCGGGTGGGATTTTCCGGAAAATCGGTACACAGTTATTGTTGAATTTCCATATAGCTCTTTGAAAATGAGTTTGAATCTGATCGGATAATAAACAAAAAAGTTTCATACAACAGTTTTCCGTGAATTTTCCGAATTCGTGGATAGATTTTCCAAAATTTTAAAGTCACGTTTCCTATATTTTATTATGTGTAACTTTAAAAATGAGTTTGGAGCAAATCGCTGGCAACTAATCTTTCGCCCATACAACCTTGACCACCCACTTTCCACCCAGGGGGGTGAATTTTCCGGAAGATTGGTATGCAGTTGTTGTTGAATTTTCATATAGATCTTTGAAAATGAGTTTGAACTTGATCGGATGAAAAACAAAAAAGTTTCATACAACAGTTTTCCACGAATTTTCCACATTTCCCGACAGAATTTTCCAAAATCCGTTCTTAGTACTCACTTTCAGCATAAGATAAAACTACTGTGAAAATCTCATATTTCTATCTTTTATGGTTTGGGCTGTGCGACGGTCACCAGTCAGTCAGTCAGTCAGTCAGTCAGTCAGTCAGTCAGTCAGTCAGGTTGAACTCTTTTTATATATATAGATTTTTCTTGCTCAGTACTTAGCGTTACGTTAGAAGAAGCGTTGTTTTTCAAAAGGGATTTCTCTCGCTGTTCTGTTCCTGGAAAAACGATTTCGCGAAGAAGACGATTTTTTTTGATAGTTCCAATTTGCAGTGAATCCAAATGGAATAAAAAAGCCCCAAACTGAATTTTCGGCTTTAAGTTTAGTTGTGTCCGCCTCCGCTGATTCTAATATGCGTACAATTTCGCGAACCGAGTCCACACTTTCCGGTTCAGAAGATAGTCGCTTATCTGCAGCCGCCAGATTGAAGCAAGAGTTGAAGACGTCTTCCGCCAACAAATATTTTGGTATCCTGTTGGTTGAGCTCAACGCGCGGGGCAATCGATGGGTGCTTAAATGTTATGACTCTAACCAAAAAAAAGAAAATCTCCCTTGTGCCCACGTCGTTTTATGATTGCTTTTTTTGCATTACAAATGTCTGACTAAAGCTACGATGCGCTCTGCGAAGGTAAAAAACCCGAAACTGTACCGGTACCAACGTTTCGATTTCGTTTCCTGTTATATTGGTTCCAATAATAACGGTAAACGGTTTTCGAATCCCAAAAAAATTGTTTCGATTCCGGTTCCGGTAACCGCGATTTGAAACGGTTTATTTCGGTTAACGGATTCGAGTTAATCGGTTCCCGGTATTATGCCCTGATTGTGCCCCATTCTATTTCACTATAAATATGTACATAATGTCTTGGTTTTAGCGACCTGATCTGTGTAAATCCAAATGTATCCCGTATCAAATCCCCTGAGACGGACCCCGATGTGGGCTCAGTATATTGGGAAACAAAAAATCCACCGTTTTCATTCCTTACGGATGGGACGGATGACCTTGAGCATGTAAACATTTGGAAATATACATATTTTCACATATTATCACATATTCAATAATATGTACCACATTCTCCACAGAAAAAAAAATGTATATTTCAAATATGTGTCCATTCGCTTGAAGGTTTCACATTTTTTTATCTGTGTCATTGAATTTCATGGAATCAGAAAAGATAATTGAGAGTTATATAGCACACTTAGCTGACTATTCTATCTCAACAGAAATGGTGCTTGAGGTTAAGACCTGAGACTAAGGAATCAACAAGATGGGTTCAAATCTCAGTAAGGCATGAAAAAAATGTTTTTATTTTTATTTTTACATATGCTATGGAAACGCTCAAAAAAATAATGTACATTTCGAAATATGTAATCTAGAGCGTCCTACTCTACGAGCAGAAAAAGTTGAAGTTAGAGTTTGAGTACGCACGCTCTTAGAAAACTATCGGCCCTGTTCCGAATTTCGAGTCGGTTTCCGTGTAAACGTTGTCTTTTCTTATTTAAAATTTACAAATCAAAAGGGTCGTTTCTTTTTGACGGATTGATTCCACTTTACATTGAGCAGTCGGTTTCAATTGCTTATAAAATTCTGATTTTCTTCAAACCGGATCTAGTAACCATAGATCTGATTGTCGAATTCCATGTAAAATTGTTTAATTGGTATTCCACTTGTAATTCGTTTACACGGATAAAAACGGACTTGTGCATTGGAAATAAAAATGGAGCCGAATTTTCATTCGTATGAAATTCACCACCCCTTCGGTGCATTCTGACCTTGAAGACGGGTTTCCCAAGGCTGAGAATTTTGTTATTTTTATATTTGTTTAAATAGATATTATTAATATCCTTTTTTACGTTACTATTACTTACTAAAATTATTTAATTAATCATCAACAAATGTACTATTTTTCTGTCTACTTGTTAGGCAACCCTCGTAGAGAAATGGCCCAGCTTCAATTTGTTGATACATGGCCAACTTTTATAACATATTTGCAAATTGAATGGCAAATATAAATTTAATAAATCATTTAGATTTTATGACTTTGAAAACACGGTACAAAAGTCGCGGCAGCGTCTGCAGCTGCGTCCCTCTAATAGGGAGAGTTTTGGGGGTTTGGCATTGCCTGCTTAATAAATAGGCCAAATATGTAATATTGCTAAAATGTGTGTTTATTGTAATCTTTTTCACACTCACACACCCACACACATGCAAGTGCACACCCACACACACACACCTACTACTCATACGCACGTGCATTATTGCATCCCTTGTATAACTACATGATGGATGGATGAAAACGTTTCTTCTATCAGGTTGGCCCCCAAAGAGCAAGCGCAGCCCCAGAGAGTAGCGCATACGCTTAACTCTCTTTCTCTCTCTCTGGCGGAACAGCGCTGTCAGCAGCTGCTGCTGCTGCTCTGCTGCGGCTGCTGCTGCTGCTGCTGCTGTTGGCCGTGTGGGGGCCCCAAGTTGTTTGGCGCTCGCTGCTTGACGCTGAGTCGTTGTTCTACCGTCGTTGTGATTGCAACACTGCTCGAATTCAGAATTTTCAGTGCTTGCTACGGCCAAAAAGAAAACTAAAATAAAATATATATAAAACTCTCAGCGTTTGTCGTCGTAGTCGTCGTTGCTTGTCGCGCGCGCGTTGAAAAATTTTCACGTTTTTTTGTGTTAAAAGAAAAATAAAGTTCTACAAACAGCGTCGCAGAGTCAGCCTGCATTTTGTGTTTGTATGTTAGACAGCATTTCATTGTGTGTGTGTGTGTGTGTGTGCCAGTTTTTCATGCGTTCTGCTGCAGCAGCAACAACAACAACAACAACAAACAGTTACCACATAGCCCCTCTCTCAGCCACTGCTCGCGCCGCCAGTTTAAAAATATAAACTGCGTTTTTTTCGCCAAAAAGGCCATAAAAAAAAAAAACATTTTTATACCTAAGTGTTGGTCGCAGACAAAAGTCAACGACAACAACAACAACTATTTCGGCCACAAAGTTGATGTTGAGACACAATAAAAAAAAAATTGTTATATATATATATGAAAAATTGTGTGTGAACGTACTTGATTTTGGGCTCACAGAGTTCTTGGTTGCTGTTGGTTTTCGCCAGAAAAACACATTACCACACACGGGCAGAGAAAAGGAGAACATTTTTATGCGTGACACACAAAAAAGTTGCTGTTGCTGTTGCTGTTTTATGTTGTAACGGCCGAGTCAGGATTGAAACAATTTTTGTGTATACCAACTACTATAAACCTCCCAAACTCCCCCCGCCCCCGCCCCCTGTCCCCCCCACCACACCGCTCAGAAAATAGTCACAGTCATATCGACGACTCTCTCTCGTCCTCAACGCAGTCGTCATCGGCATCCTTGTCCCTTGTGTGTAGCCTTTTCGCACACGTTGCGTATACGTAATATGCTGCCCGCCCCCCATAAACATCAACACCACTAGCCCCGTCCTCGCCCCCGCCACCCACTTTTAACTCGGCGCTTGAAAATTTGTTTATACAAATCTTTCCTGGTTGGCCTTTTGACGAGCGCATAAAAAACCGTCACACACACACACACACACACCCACCCTCCCCCTCAAGTGGAAAAATTCATTTCAAAGTGATAAAAAGGAAAAATTATGCAAAATAAATATTTAAACGCACGCGTTACCATCAAAAAAAAGGTGCTAAATTTATATTTTTAGACAATTTGTTAAAAGTTTCCAATAAAAAAAATATAGAAGAGATAATTTAAAAAATCAAAAAAAAAAAGTAGCTGCCTGCGGGGACAAGAAGAGGTAAACATTTCTATATATATATACATTTATATATATTTGTAGTTGCATGTGTTGAAATACAGAAATCAAATAGTCGCATAAAGTAATTGCCAACAGTTTCGAAATAACCCACGCGGCGCAGCGAAATGATGAGAGGGAGTGAGATTTGTGTGAGTGTCGCCTGGGGATTGAGAATGTCGCGCATTGCCAAGCAATTTCTAGTTGTGTGTGTTTAAATAGTGGCAAAAAAAATATAATTGGACAAATATATATATCTAATGTTGATGCTAGTTAACTAGACGACCTAATTATAATAAGGGTCAAGGAAAATTTATAAAAAAATTTTAGAAATTTAGATTTTTTAATCGAATGCAAATTTTAAAATTCTAGAAATATTCTGCTTTAGTAATTTTCCATTTTTGTTTTGTCAAGTTCCTCTAATAAATCACGAAACATTTATTCAATTTTTAAATAAAAAACAAACGTTTTTATTTTTTTTATTATCTTTTATACCCTATAAAAATTATATTGTAGACATAATGTTTTTAAAACAATATTGAAAAAATATTATTATGCGAAAATAATTTAAAAACGTATGCAAGTTATGCAAAGGGCCAATACTGTTTTCAAAAGAATCCACTTCGATTCTTTTCAGAGCTCTTTGAAACTGATCTGCTCTCATTGCCGCACACACAAAAACATTGAAGACAACTCGAAGCCCTTCGAATTAAGGTCAGAAATCTGTGAAGTTCGATATGAAAGAGCTATGTTTCTTATCTGATTAACTGCAGGGTGGTCCATTTAAAATTGGATTTTAATTTTGCTATAAAAAAGTCTCGATATTTTTCAAAGGTTGAGCATTTATTGGAAAGGGCGGTCCCTGTTATTTAATAATGAAAAATAATTTCGATCAAATGACCAGCACGGCTGACTTGGCAATGTTTTCGATCAAGCGAAGCGGACGAGTACGCACACAGGTTGGTTTATCTACCAACATTTCAGATTCACGAACTCGCTTCACGAACATTCTTTGTTAAATGTGTTTTTTGTTAAATGTTTTTTCAAATTTTGCACAGTTTGAGTTTTTGAATCGAGGACTCACCACTTTGGAAATATGTGTTTAAATTTCTTCAAGCGAAATGTCAAAGTTTTTTACTAAATATCGAAGTCGATTTCCGAATGACATTTGACGTTTTTAAAGTCAAGTTATGAAAAGCTCGAGTTCCAAACACAAGATGGACCACCCAGTACATATTTTATTTGTGTACTCTTTATGGGCAATCAATACCAAGGCTGCAATCCTCTAAAATTTTACAGAAGGTTCGGTCCGGGTGTTCAAACCCGTTGTAAAGCCTAAGTTCGGTTCGCGGACCGGTTTCTCGGAACCCCTGAACCCATGGTTTTGGTTCGAACCTCGGTTCGCTTGAACAGAGAAGAATAATTTCGATTTATTAACACTTATTTTTTAAAATAATATTCTTTATGGCCAATAATGCAATTTTTATTTATCAAGATTCATTAGCTGACACTAAACAACCTTTTGATGAACCACTCAGTTTAAATTAATAAGCATTATTCTTAGATTGTAAAGTGTTGAAAAGGCTCGTTAAACTGATTCCTGAGTTGCTGGAATAGCAAGTATAGTTAAGGCAATATTTTTGTTTAAGTCGTCGATGTATTGGACAATAGTCGAAGGGGAATCTATAACATCATTTACAGATTCTTCGCAATCAGAAGTTGATTTATTTAAAACTCTGATAAAGATTTTCTTTTTTAGAGCTTCAGCATGTCAATAATGTATAATGTAAAGTTAACAAAGTTTAAAATCTCGGGTCTTAGAGCTCTGCAGCCAATGTTGGTAATTAACTCATAATAGAAGAACGTTTATCGAACGAGTATACGTTGTAATAAACAAAAAGATTTCAGAACAGTTTGTTTGAAATGAAAAGCAAGAGGAATTAAAATCACTTGCTAGTAATTGTGAATCCTGTAGCTTTAAAGAAGTTTTTTTTGGCTGCAGCTATAAAAAAAGATATTTTGAACTATCAAATGTTTTTAGGTGGAGCTCTTTTTAAATAACTCTGAATTAAAAAATCTTTAATAGTTAGTAACCGTTCGCATATTTTGTTAACCTAACTCAACCAAGATCAATTTCAAAGATATTCATATAATGCGCAGTGCCGTCAAAAATCGTTACCTACTAAAGTTTGAGCGTGTACAGCACAACAAACTGTAATTATATAGTCCTCCTGGAAATTTTTTGAGTTAACTTGGCCATCGTCCAAATCAAAAAATGCTTTTGAAGCACATGAGCAACCTTCATCAACATTATATTCTTCATAGTTGCATTTCTTTTATGCTCTGCAGTTGTCATTTATAAGTTCTAATGCTCCATCCATATTCGTTTCTTGACTTCTCTCTTGAATGATAGTCAGATTACAATGAATTTCTATATTTCTATATTGTATGTGTCGTTAAAAACTACTTAATTTGTTGAACCGAATCCTGGCACGGTACGGAGTTCAGGTTCGAGGAGTCAAAAATTTTTGAGGTTCGGTTCATGGTCCAGTTCGTCGGACCAAAAAACAAACAAACCAACCGGGTTTGGGGGGTTCGGTTCGGGTCGGGGTTTTGCTACTATTCCGATTACCAGTTTTTTGTATATCAAAATCAAAAATATAAATTTTAGTGTATGAAAAAATGCGTTCAAATTTTTAGTTGGGAAATAATATCACTTTGATCTGAAAAATTGAGTATTGTGGGTGAAGTATAAGGACTAGTAGAAGTTTCCTTTTGGCAACGACGTTGTTGCATCAGCCAAAGTTAGTCTGCAGTACTCTCTCTCTCCTTTGTGTCTCTCTCAGTTGATTGAAATTATTAAAGATAGGGCTGATATTTGATCTTGTTTTTCCTGTGTATGACCGTCGTCAATAGCACCAACTGCTCCTGGAATTCATCTTGAATTTTCCTCAAACTTTTGTTAGCCATTTGATGTATGTTGTTAGCCCGGCGAAAACACGAGTATCCGATGTCCAGATCTTTTTCATATGTCGAATCGGACATTTACAAAGAAGGGCTCATGTTTTGCCAGCAGCCAACTTTCATAACGGTGTTTTTTAATCCGAATTACGTTGGCAATTTTCTCATCCTAGGCCACCCAAAGAAGGGTCTGGAAATGTATGCAATTTGCACTTGTTTACTGCTAAAAGCTGTGTACTATTAATAACAAATCAAAATTAAGCAATTCTAACAAACTATTTCTACGATGAGATTGTTTTAGTGACCTTTTTGATTATCCATTGTAGATCTTTTTAGCAGACTCTAGGTCAATAAGTTAACAATAACTTTTCTATAACATGACACGCACAAAACCACAAAGGAGGCTGGTTCACTGTATAGCTATTTCATGAATACCAATTCAATCTTCAGCAGTATTGGCCTGTCTTTAATGAGCTGGCAGAAGGTACCTAATGACAGAAGTGCTATGACCGCTTGGGAATCCCAAAGGCAGTCTAGTAGCAAAATCCGACATTAGCAGCAAACGCCAAAATCACTAAAGCCTTGATTGTATGCGTGCCCCATATCGGACCTTCTGGAGAAATTCTTTCCCGGCCAGTTGTATGAATTACCCAAAGCTATCAATCATGATTGCACATCATGCCCGTTCACCAGCACAATCGAACTAAAATAGTCGATTTTTTCTCATCGATTTATGCTGATGAACGCGTTCAATAAAGCGTTGTTGTCAGAAGACCTTAAAAATCACTGAAAATAATTTATTTTGATATATTTAACAGTCGAAAATGAAAGAGTTTGACTTTCACGCTCCACTTACACTTTTATAGCTCCTTTCCACTCATCATTTTTATCATGTTCATTTGACAGACATATTAAATTATTTATTCGGCTCTGGGCTAGAATGCTACAAGATGTTGATTATCTTTAACGCTCAAATAAAAGTCAAAATAATAATTTATAGAAATAAAATTAAAACAAAAAAACGGTGGCAACCATTTAAATTCTAGCAAATTAGTCATACATAAACTATAACTAATTCATAGAATTATAAATTGAATTACTTTTTTGCCTATTTAGGTTTTCTGGAAAATTCTTTTAATTTAATATTAAATTGAGATTCGTTTCGTTTCGTTTCGTATAGATTTTAGTCATCAGGTAAATTATTCCAGGATTCCAGGAAAAAATTGTCGTTCAGAGCCATATAGCCGTGCCCTTGGACAGATTAGGTTATACGCTAAAGTAGCGAATTTTAGTTTGTTATAATGATATTCTTTAGAAGTTAGTTTTTTTGGCAGTGCCAAATTCTGGACTCGCCAAACAAATTACACAAAACACAAATCAATTCTTCTTTCACAAAGTTGCCGTGGAACTGGAATTGGGAACATGAACTGAATATTCTAAATATTTAAACCGATCAAATTTACTAATTCAATATTTGATATGTCGAGTCCACAAATTATTTATTAGAGTCCATGATGATGATGCATTTCTAACAATTTATTGAATCCTGTGATCAATTGCTGGTGGTATTCTCATCTACTTTACTTGACTACGCATTATTCGATATTCTGATTATTTGCATTAACGCTGGTCCATATATTCTTTTATGGCTCCAGAAGAGCTGTGAAGGATCGCCAATCATTTTACCTACCAATTGCCGTAGACAATTACAGATTTTTTGTAGCCATGGAAGCCTTTGTACAATAATTGAATAATACCAAAATGTAATATCTTATCAACAAGCTTCCGGATGCATCATTTGCTACAGATATAATTCGCATCTCGGAGCGAACCTTTTTTAAACTTTCAGGGGTTACACTTGTTCATTTGTATATAGTTACTACCGATTGTAGCTGAGTTCGTTTGTTTTATTTCCGTAAACAAACGTCACTTCACCGAATCCTACGGTTAATCCCTTATAGAAACTTAGTTAACAGCTGCATATCTTATCGGCCTTTGTGGCTCGCCTTTTTACAAGTCTTTCGAGATATGACAACCCCTTACGTCAAATCTGACGTATTAGCATAATAAAGTTTGACGTTTATATTACGAAAAGCTCGAAACGTTATCTCATACCTTACCAACAGTAGTGTGGCAATAAATTAACTTTTGCTTTTCATGACGATTTTGTTGAATCGTTTGTAGTCTTTGAAGTTTTTTGAACAATGCCGCTAATATGTGTGTTATTGCAGAGATATTTTAGTGTTAAGGTATGGTAATCGAAAGATGGTCACACTGTATATATGAAATGAAAGAATAGCGTGGAGTAGATTGTGGAATATGGACTAAGATAGACGCTGTAAATAAAATGGACACAGACAGACAGAAACAAAAACCCGTATTGACGAACTGCAATGAGACATACCCTTATTGGTACATTGTAAATAGAAAACCGTGTGTAAACAAGAACCCGAAAAAACACTTGATTAAAAAAATTATAATTTTAATTTCTTCTAAACAGGTTCTTACTCTAAAGGTTATTATATTGCAATTTAAAAAAAAAAAATTAATAATGCGTTGGTTTTAGCGACCTGTCTTCCTTAATTCAAAGGAATGAAAGACGATAGTATTTGATTTCTGTCTTCCCAAAATTTCGAATATCCCCCGAAGACGGCCCCGAAGTGGGCCCGATATATTGGGAAAACAGAAATCAAAAACTATCGCTTTCATTCCTTGGATGGGACGGGACCTTGAGCCAGAACGAAACATTTGGAAAAATTAATAGATTTTCTAAAATGTAAATTTTGGAGAAAATTAAGTAGAAATGGACGTCACATTTCCTATCCAAAGCGATTCGAGTGAAAGATCCGCTGTGTAACCCACTGTAGATTAAGAGACAAGACGAAACAAACCGAGAAGAGACAACCCGTATTGACATTGTAATTAGAAAACCCGTGAAAATAGTGTGTAAATAAATACCAGAAAACCCAAAAAACCCTAGATTACTCGTTCTTAGAAGAATCATTCATAATAGGCAGAAACAGGGACCGTTAATAACGTACACTCAGAGAAAAACCAAGCCGATCGTGCTTGATATCAAGCAGTTTTGAGTCAAAGAATGGTGAGTCAACGGTTGGATCCAAACCGAAAATACTGCAATTCTTCTTGAACTAAAATTCTTGGTTTTAAGTTAACTCGGCTTGATATCAAGCAGAGATCTTCTTGGTTGTAAGCATTAAAAAAATGGTTTCAAGCATAGATTTTCTTGGATTTAAATACAATATCTCTGATATCGAAAGAGTGGGGAGGAGGAGACGCTACACCACCGACCAACCCCACACCACCTACTTTTTGCCAAGCCGTTTACTAACTTTACTGGGACTTAAACCTCGGACCTGCGCAGACTGGACACACGGACGACGGCACCTTAACCCACTCGACTATTAGCCGTAAGCCATACGTGGCGTCGAAACCATATTTAAGAATGTACGCATGGCATTCTGTGGGCATTTTGCCGCTTAAGCAACAAGGGCCGTGGTCGAGAGGAGTAGACATTCGCTTACAAAACGTGTAGGCCGTGAATCAAGTCCCCGTAGGAGCATAGTTTTTCTTCTTATTTAATGTTTTTTTAATTTGTATTTGCTTATATTTTATTCAATCTTTAAATCGATTTATTCGGTAATAACGCAGGAAAATTCGAAGTCGAGATCTATTGTCTTCTCGAATTCGAGCAGTTTTCGTCTTAAAAAAATCAAGAAAAAAATCTAAATTGAAGCCGATTTCAGTCTCGCCAATTAGTGCTAGATTTCTCTGGGTGTACACTTTGATTTTAGTCTAGAAAATTATTCACAAAAAAATTGGTTAGAAAAGCGTTGGGCGCCCTATATCCCGTTGCGCCCACAACACGTCCCGTTTTTACCTCAAAACCTCATCTCCGTCTCTGTGAATCAATTGAAAATGAGTTAAAAAATTAATCCAGAAAACACACATGCTCATTTTGGCATTGCGTGTGTGTGTTTAGCCTCGCTCATTTAGCATTTCGTTTTTGTTGCAAATGAGAGCAGTACAAGCTAGTATACTGTCGGTGTGTCGACGTCGCTGCCGAAGAGCAGTGTTGTATACACTGAAGATAGGGAGGCGCCGGACTCTGGGCTACGGTTATTCCTCCATATTCATTTTGTAAGGCTGTAAAGGTATAATATTCCCATATAATTGTCATTGGGTTACTCTTATTATAGTCTTTGGTCGCAAATGAGATTTGACCACTTTTTCTTCATAAAACAAATGTTCGATTGTTGACTCCATCCGGAGAAAATATGTTACCCGTATCAATTATTTTACAATCCTTAACAAAACGCAAATCAAAATTTATTTAAAATTGCCAACTTCTTTTGAACAGCAAATTCATGCCGAATTGCACTAATAAATTTTTGTTGATTTCATTTCAATTGTCATATATTTTGCTCTTCAAATTCAAATCATTTCCATTTCGACTCTGATTTGGTCCTCCTTTAATGCTTCAGTTCCTTGATTCTAGTTATTTATTTAGATACCAATTTCCCTCGGGAGCGTTCATAAATTTTCTTGCCGTTTGTGACTTTTAAGGTCCTCCAGGCCAAAGACGGGCAACAACAATAACAACAACAGCAGGAAAATCACCCTGTACATAAATCTAAAATTATAATGCGGCGCGGCGTCTCTTCAATATTCATTTCTCGGTGCTGATGTTGTTGTTGTTGTCGTCGGTGTGTGACTGTGTCGCCTAGGCTACAAGTGAAATTTCTTTTACTTTAGACATCTTTTTTTCTTTCGACACACACACACACACGCATGCCAAAAAGAGCTAAAGTACTTTGCTTATATACTTGAATGTGTATGTTTTCATTTAATTTTGAGGCAAGAGATACAAAAAGATGGCGTAAAGAAAATAGACGTCTAAAGGCGACGCCATCACGGGCGACAGCTGTTCTGCTTGCTTTTAGCCATAAAAATATAATGCCGCCAGGCTCTGTTATTGAAACGGCTTTTCGGGCGGGTATAAAACTCATAAACGAAGTCAGCGGGAATCATGCAAAAAGTTCACATAAGCGAATTAGGCCTGTCTTAACCCCCTAGCAGCAGAATGTAAAGGGCTATAAAGAAAATCTGTGTCAAAGGAAATGGAAAGAAAATGCCTCTAAGCAATTGCGGAATGTTGTTTCGAGTTGGAGAGGAAGAGGATAGAAGCAAGCTTAAGCTAAGCCGAAATTTTTGATATATTCCGATTGAACTTTTCTTTTTGCATTCCGCATGCAAAATGCCAACCAAACGGTATTCCAGCTGCACTCACTGTACCGTGGCTTTGGTCATTTGGACCGCAACCCAAACACACAACACACACACCCATCCACCCACACATAATCTATGGGTCAGATGCGTGCGGCTTTAATGGCCGGCTATAACCATAAATAGAACCGGACTGCGGACCACTGCACGCACTGCTCCCAATTTTGAAGTTATTTGGTGCGGGTCTGACCAATTATTTCGTTTTGCATATTCCACAAAGACTCAGTGGAGCTGCAACTCTCGAACGAACTCACCTCTGTAGTTTGCCATTCATTCATTCATTCATTTTTTTTTTACAACTTTTCCGTTTCCACGCTTCATTCATGCATTGGAACAGCACAAAAAGTTAATATTAGTTATCTGCATATTTTCACGGTTCTCAAATCGTTTACTCTACCCACTAGCGGATACACACACACACACACACGCGCATGCACACACACCTCCAGTTTTGAGAGCCACCTGACAAAAGTTTCTGCTTTGAGAAAAACGATTTAAATGTGAGAATTGCTGGTTGGTTTGTGAACAATTGTAAAAATTTTTTGATTTGGTTATAGGAAAAAAAAATTCTACATGAATTTGTAATGATGGCGGGGGTTGGGGGGTACAATTGAGCGAATCGGAAGTGATTAAGGTTGATAGATTTAATCAGTTTACTTTTATTTATGATAGTCTTATATTCTGTGTAGAAATGCAAACCAAAAACGTGCTTTTAATTTGCTTTTATGTTTACCATAAATCAATCTGAGCTTTTATAAAATCTATTTTGTATGGTTCAACTTATTCAAGAATCGCTCCATAATAATATCTGATACCTATCACGCAGAGAGCCATTCGAAGCCAGCACAAGTCTTTTGTCAATTTTATTGAAATTATGCTTCGATTTTCATTTACCTGATGCGTCTTTACAAGTAACCAACTTGGCAATAATTTGCGGATTGACTTGAAATTTTCTGTGTATGTAATTAAAAAAATGCAAAAACTCGATTTTTGAAAATTCTAACTGTATATCTTACCCTTAATATTTTTGATTCCAAAATCATTTTTTCTTGATTTCGGTAAATGAACAAAAATCATTGACTTGGTATGACAGAAAATCCCCCAACAACCCCGGAAGATTTGCTGATCAACAAAGGATATTTGTATCCATTTGATGGATAATGGTTAATATCGTAAAAAAGGATTCTAATAATCAAGTCTGCAAACCTCAAAAATTTTGAAGAAGGTTCGGTCCGGGGGTTCGAACCCCGTTCTCAAGTCTAAGGTTCGGTTCGCGGACCGGTTCCGGGGACCCCTGAACCCAAGGTTTTGGTTCGAACCTCGGTTTGTTGAATAAAAAATTGATTCTTAATTTTTTTTTTGATTAACAAATTCATTAGCTGACATTTACAACATTTGAGAACTGCTAAGTTTAAATTAATTAGCATTATATTTTTTACTGTTCATCTATACTAGCTTTTAGATCAGAAAGACCAAGCTTAAGTGTTGAAAAATCCCGTTCAACTGATACCTGAGTTGTTGGAACAGCAAGTAGTTTAGGCAATATTTTTCAAGTCCTATTTTTTTAGACCTTTTGAAAATTTCAAAACATTTGTCGATGTATGTTCTTTGGGACAATTTTCGAAGGAATCTATAACATCATTTACAGATTTTATACTTGATATAAATAAACTTCTCTTCTTCGCCTTTATACGTTTTGTCATTTAACGTTGAATTTTTTAAAACGTATCTTTAACATCATTTACAGATTTTATATTTGATATTTGTTTTTTGTTTTCTAATGCTTTCATAAATTTCAATAATTTAAATTTATTAAGAATTTCTTTTTGGCGGTTCAGCATGTCTGAAAAACGCTGCTTTGCCACTTTTTTTTGGTCAGAAGTTAAATAAGTTTAAAATCTCGGTTCTAAGAACACTCGAGTCGAGGCATTTTGATAGTTATAAACATTGATAGCTTTTCTCTGTTTTTCCGTATGCAGATTGACATTAGATATACACCTTAAATCTTGTGTGAATATCTTGATTATATGAGCATATTCACAAGCATAATAATTTTGGGTGAAATAAATATAAAGCGACGTTTTACAATGTAGTCCGGAGATTTATATCAGGGTGCCACAGAAATCATTTTTTCTCTAAATTCGCTCGAATTCGATTTCGCCCTGCCACAGAGCCAGTTTTTTTATATCGGTGATTTGCAATTTGTTTGTTAAATCGCGCACTCATGTTAATGTTTGTTAAGTTTATTAAATTAGCATTTAACGAAATTGCTAGTAAAATCGCTGGGTAAAAAGCTAGTTAATTTTTCATTCACTGCAACACACCAAATCGCTAGTATTTCAGTGGTGCCACCTTTTAACATTGAATTTCGATATTAATCAATTTATTTTTACAGTGTATAAAATAGCGATTTTTGTGTTTAATCAAAGAGAAAAAAATTAGATTTACTGGCAATAATTTTTGTATTGATCTTTTGCATAATTATTGTGCAACTTGTAAATCGATTGCTGCCAATTTGAGTTGAATAAAGTGGCAACGCCGACGCAAAAGTAATGACGAGAAGCCGCTGAAATGTTTGTAAATTTTATTATTCTTGCGAAATGGGCTACATAGAGTAGTGGCTACAGCCTGATACAAACTAATTTTTAATCTGGCCAACCTTTCCTCCGGTTGCTTGAATTGAATAATGCGTGGCACAATGTTACTTTTGAGTTCAGTATCATTTAACAATATAATCTTGCCCACGTATATCGTCTGATTTAGAAAGAAGGTCAGATGCGGATCCAAGGAGGCTGCACTCTAGCGTCTCCTTACGGATTTGCTTCTTTCCTAAACCGTCGATTGTCATTTATTCTGCAAGAATCATTTATTTATTTGGAGCACATCTTTTTGAGTTGCGAGGTATCATTTTTATTTTTTGTTTGATTTTTGTTGGGAAAAGAGAAAAATCTAACTCAGTTAAGGAAAATTTTTTTTTTTTCATTTTAAAATTTGAACAAAAAACCCATAAAAAGGCTTAATCTAATTTGCACTTGCGGACTGTCTACCCTACGCAGCCAAGTTCGAAAGGGTTTGTGAACATGCTTAAAAAGTGAAATCGCTCGAAGTTCTGTGGCATTGCGAAAATTTTTGAGCGATTTGGCAAATCGCTAGAAGTCAAATCGCTAGTGAATTCTGTGGCACCCCTGTATATAAGCGTTTAAACATCGTATTAAAACTGTTTGCCTTTATATGTGAAGTTTCAAAAATATGCTTGGTTACTATATTAGGTAGCTCACGCTGTTGAATTGAATCAATACAGATGTAGATTTCTTGATGTCGGTTTTTTTCCATATGATCTGGTAACCAATGGTTATTAACCATACGTTATATTGTCAATTTACATAAAAGTCATCCAAGCTTGGTTCAAAGCGTAATCCCTTTATACAAAAATCTCTAGAGATCTCCAAAGTTTTATGTCTTTGGAAAAACTTCGAATTTGCAAAAAAATTAGGGTTCGGAAATCTGGTCCGGTTCGGGTTCAGCTTCGAGGTCAAAATATTGGGTTTCACTGTAAAATCCCAAACCGAACCGGTTCTAAGGAGTTTGGTTCCGGACCGGTTTGCAGCCTTGCTTATAATATCAATTTAATGTTAATTTGATCTTAGATTTTCATCCAATGGATCTGAAAATTGTCCATAGGATATGGAAAATGGATATTATATCAAAAAAGAATATGTACTTTAGCTGTATCATCCATTTCCAAATGGATATAAATGGATCTTTTTTTCTATGTCCCGGTTTAACACTTATGCACCCGTGGTTAGTTCTCTATTTAATACAGGTCCGTAGTAAATCGCAACAGTAATTTTCAAAGCGTTTCTCACTGAAATAAACACAAAAAGTGTGTTATTTTTTGTGTGTTTCTGTTGACTGTTAATTGTTGAGAGTAAAAAGTTAAAATATGTAATCAGCTCGGATCGATTCGGCAACAGAGAAATCTAATAATGAAATGCTCTATCATTAGCTAATAGTTGTTGCATTGCCAAAAAGGACTGGATGCAGTTCACCTATCACCTATATGGCTTTCTAATATTTAGATTTAAGCGGGGACTCGGGATTGGGGGTTAAAACCCCTTGAATGCAATTTTTGATATGCGAAATACTACTAAAATACTAAAATTTTGTTCTCAAACTGTCTACGCAACTGTGAACAGTTGGAAATCCATTTTTATTCTGGTACCTTTTTCCATAAAATAGCCAAATTTTGCTGAACATATTTGTTCTTCACAGTTGAGTACATTTAGTATGGGTTTTAGCGACCTGTTTTTGGTTTTAGTCAGTGTTTGATTAGCCGGCTCAAGATCAATGGTTGATTATATTCCAATAATCAAATCAAAACAACAAAGATTAATTAGATTTGGACAGCAAAAGTTTTGTCTGTACAGTACTGTTTCAAAGGCCTCCCAGTCCTATAATCAGAATGATTTGTTGCTTTCACACTTCAACACCACTTGCATTTTTTTTATAATATTCCCATTGTTTCCTGTAAATCACTTCCATGTTTCCATCGTTTGTATTTTCGTAACCTTGTTTTAGGGCAGTCGAATTGTAACCCTAGCACCTGGAGGATTTGTTGTTTTGTATTCATATATTTCGTTTTGTCTTTTCATCCATGATTTCGAAAATTGAATCATCATTTTGCGGTGGAGTATATGCAAACTTCAACATGAACTCCAGACATCTTATTCTTGCATGCTATGGAGATATAAAAAATTAAATCCTTTTGAGAAGGTTACGCTATAATAGGTAAAAACACAAGCCCACAATAGGAAAATGAGAAACTTCTTACAATAAGTACTACCTTCTGAAAGGGTTACGCGAGGCTGCTAGTGCCAAAATCGCGGAAACAAAAAAGGGTAGAGGCAACTACCTACATTACGCCATACAGTATTTTTAGCCTGCTAAGTCCCACGTCAGTTTAAATTGCACATTTCACTGTAGGGACGGGAAACCCTTTTTTTAAGTTCATAGCTGGACCAAAAATAGTGTCCTCCCAAAACGTGATTTCCAGCATTTATCTAATCTAAATCTGCAAATCCAGAAATTTTAAATTGATGTCCCAGCTCATAGACTAACTGGTATTCATTTCATAGGTTCGTCGTAAAATGAACCAAGGTTCGAAAAGTAATTATAACTGCAAACAGAATGTCAGCACTCCCCTCTTCACTCCACTCATCTCGCAGTAGATCCAACTTGGTTTGATGCTCACGCAAAACTATTTCAACTTTCAAACTAATTCCATTCTATTGCCATCTAACTTTTGTGATTGTTAAATAGTGCTTCCTTTAATAGTGTAAGACAGGAATCGAGAAATAAATTTCATGGTGTGTCTTGCTCTTAACTGTCGGCTCTAATATACCGCCGAACGAAAGGTCAAACGCACAAAGAGATGGACAAAGGCTCTGCCCACATAAATTTTCGCAATCTTTCTATACTCTTTGTACCTTTGGTAAGAGCTTTATAAATAGCTCTTTTTTCCAGTGGACTTAATTTTTCACGGCGTCCTTTGTAATTTATGTTTTAGATTACATTTTTATAAATAACTTTTATTTTCACTTTCTGTTGGTCAAGCACAAAACATAGTTTAACACTAAAAATGTTGTACATTTCATACCATATTAATGAATGAATTTCGCTTAATTGACTTTCATATTAGGTAATTCCCTGATGTGTTTATTTAAAAGATATTAGGCAGCTGCTGTTTATTGAAAGCTCATTGAAAATCCCATCATGCTGTGTTGTTAAACGATTTGTTTATACTTTAATTTTTCTTTTTATATTCCGTTTTTTTTTTCAATATTAATTTAAATCTTTGCTTCAAACTTTGTCGCCTGGTTTCCTATAACCAACTTGGTTAGCCTCTAAATGGCCAAATAAGCAAGGCAAATACCAACGCACGTTCAAGTTCACATACAAACACACATCTCTCTCTATAGATTGGGTGAGTTTGCAACTTGAAATATTTCATCAAGTTGAGGGGATAGAAACTGCTTTTCGTGTGGGTGCAATGAGATATGGAAACTGCATTTTGTCAGTGTACAAATCTCATTTGCATAACTTAAGATAAATTAGAGAGAATTTTCTCTCACTCTCGCATATGTATAATTAGATTTTGACTTAAAAGTTTTTGAGTATGCCCTCAACTGGGTCATCAACAGACATAATTTAAGACGCAAAAACTGTTTTAAAAACGTTGCCAGTTTTATATCTGTTGTTGGACAAAGACAAAAGCGAAATTCTGCACATGCTCTTCATGCAGAATTAAGGCAAGACACAGTGGGCGGTTGGCCGCGGTAGGGCTAAACTAGCGGAACTTAATAAAAATCCACGCAAATCATCCAAGTTGGTCATGAAAAAGTTTTATTGTGAAAAACTTTTTATGTGTGAGGCCAAACTTTGGCAGTCTTATGTTTTCAAGTTTAGTTTTTTATTTCAAAGAGATACCGTGGTGGGATAAACGGTCGATCGTTAACATTATTTTAGTCTTAAGCATCTCAGGCTTTGAATGCACTTTGAATGCAAATATACGTGTTCCTAAATACGGAGTGTGCCAACTACTGCATAGCTAAATAGCCGGATACGGCTATACTATTTAAAGTTGACGGTCGAGTCGTGCCGTGCTTGACCAACTTTTTGACCGCTTGTGTGTGCGGAAGATCCTAATCGTGCATGTGTGTCGTGCCCCAAATCTAGCTTGCTCTGTCCCAATTTTATATTGAAAAGATTTTCAAATCGGTGATTTTTGAAAAAGAAGACATTTATCCGATTTTAAACTAACTCGACAAAATTAGCTTAAAACAGATAATAATTCATAATTGAAGAGTTTGATTTAATTTTTCTCACAAATTCCATTTTTGACCCAAAATTAAAGTATCATTGAAATTCAAAAATTTCTCACTCAATATTCGTTTTTATTGCAGCTATATCGATCTGGACTATGTGTATTTCTATACATCGTGATACAGAAAGCTTTAAAACAGCTTGTAATGCTGATCAAGAGATCGGAAGTGTTTCCTTTTTTGCGTCACAAATATCAGACCAGTTTAAATTTTGGTGAAGAACCAGAAATAAACGAACCCTAGGCCTGAAAACACACAAAAACTAGGGCCACACTGTCGTGGTTGACAGTTTTGACAAATCAATAGCGACAATAACAGTTCGATTATCATGAAATCAAGGTCAACTGAAAATAGGCTACCTGGATTCTTATGGTATCCAGACTTTAACCAAATTTTTCAAATTGTAAAGGGTTTACTTTTACACGAAATCCTGAAGGTGAAAAAATTGCTGAAACTATTCCTTATCTACATTTTGAAATGCCAACGGTTCGGTTCAGAACAGGTTTGCATTCCCAATTTTATGTTGTCTTATCAAACCCAGATTATTTCGCGTGGGTAGTTTATAGCACGGCTGCAAACTGGTTATGAACCGAAAAGGTTTGAACCCGATATTCCGAACTTTAAACCAAGGGTGCCCAAGCCCATTCCGCAAGCCACGCATTTGTTGTCGAAATAGCTGGCGCTTATAGACCCGACGTGCGCTGTAAGCCCTACATAAAGCCACAACAAATACATATGCGTGCTCTCCTCTTTCTTTTCGAGGTAAGGTTTTGTTGTTGGCAAGTGCAGACCTGCCATATACATTACTGTGTCCTCTCTTGCTTATCATAGTCAGCGCTCTCATCGCTCGCAGTGGTTCTCTTTCTATTTCTTGTGGTTGTTTTTGCTTGAGATATATTTTTGCATTTGTATTGGTTTTCACGCAGCCGTAAGCTCAGTCTGGGCACCCCTGCTTTAGGCCCAACTAGAGATTAGAAAATTGCTGGAACTGAAACTGTTATGAATCTACATTTTCGGTTCGGTTTAACCAAAATTATAGACATTCTGAAATCTCTTCAATATTGTGCAACAAATTCCGTGAAGCTTTCTTCGATTTCGTTTTCAAGCATCTTCAAAACTTCAAAACAAACAAGCGTTTACATTTACATGCTGTAAAATTTGACTGGGTGAAGTTTAAGTTCAACCTCATGATACAATGGCCTTGTTTAGCAGAACAACTTGCTCCCTGATCAAGTATAATTTCGCACTGATCCTTGCTGAACTCGAGTGAGGCGGTATCATGATAGCCAATTTCAAGTATCAAGATAGAGGAGCATGTATCGAAGAAATAGTACGCTATTTTGAAGTGATACTGCTCCCACCAAAAGTAATTGTTTATCGATAGGCATGCGCATTTTGTGCATTGATTCCAAACATAAGACTTCTATCGGCTTAAATTATAACAAAAATTATAAAATATAATTAAACCTAATTCTAACTTTTATATGCAGAATTCATGTTAACACGGATCGCAAATTGTCTACGCCGCCATTTCAGAATTCACTCGCCCGCGGCGTTGTTAAAAAGTGTAGCAATTCGTTCAGCAGAAACAATTTGATGCATAATTTTTTTATGCTACTTGCTCAGTGATCAATTATTCTGCTGAACACGCCCAATAAGTTCAACATAGCGCCCTGCGCAGCTTCGATATTCGCAGTGGGGCTTGATGTATCGAACCGTCATGGTCGATTTCGATTTTTTGATGTAGTGCTTCTTCTAACGAAAAGCTGTCAAAAAATCTATTTCACGACTGAGTTGCCTTGGATCAGAGGTCTGCACGAGTGCACTGCAACTACAAGTGTTGTGCATTCGTTCTTGATATTTTTACACTCAAGTGTTTCCAACCCTCTGTCACTCGTGCGGCTTAATTTTTTTACTTGCACAAGCAGAGAGCTGGTGTTGATACCCAGCGGCGCAAATCGCCATCACATAATGGATAACTCCTACTTTTCTTTGCCATCAATATGAAGGAATTAATCCCATTCAATCTGCTTTACTTTGACATATGCATGGCCGCTTTGTAAACGGGGTGCCCACAGCCTGCATTACTAGTAATAAACCATGTATGCTAGAGCCGAACTGCTATCGGATTCCTATTACGAAAGCGTATATTTTTGTTTACCTTGTAATGCTGAATGTTTACAGTCTGTTTGTTTTCGATTACTATCTCTCTACGAAATGACGCTATTGTAGTGCATTACTTTTTCGTCAGGCGTAATGCATATTTTCTGACAGAACACGTTGAGCTCTGCGCCGCTGCGTAGAATCATGATGGAATTAACAAGGTGAAGCCGTCAGCCTCTGCTGAGGGACAGTTGATGTATACCTGTGAGATAGAAAGAGACGCAGAACATTTGTTTGTCTCTGCTTGTGTATTGCCGTACGATTCTTGCATTCACAACGCACTGGCCCTTTGGCCCTACAAACAGAAAGAGCGCTGTCTCTTTCGGCTTCACCTTATTAATTCCACTTTGGCCATGCATGGGTAGAATCACTCCAAAATCGCTCTTTGTATTTCTCTCTCTCTCTCTCTCTCTCTCTTGAGATAACAACAACTTGACGGCGTTTACCGTTGGTTTTTCAAAGAGAGAAGAGAACGAGAGCATTGAAAGCTATACATATCCGTGCATGTCTAGTGTGTGTGCTGTTCGTGTACGAATCACACTCGAAGACGAAATCAACACGCAGTGCCGCTCAAAGCAGAATGAAGTACTTTGACAGACGATTTTTAAAGACACTCAGTCGCAAAAATACCAATAAGACAACGCGTGTGTTTTTGACTGCACTGCAAAATTTTCAGTGTCGGTCACATACGCTTATAAATCGAGTATTGAAGCAGTCAATGAAACAGGCACTCTTGCAGATCTCTGGCCTTGTATTTAGTGTCTGTTTTAGCCCTTTGTTTCGATAAAAAAAATAAAAATAAATGGCACTTCCGATTGTGCTAACTTGTAGTTATTAAAACATGGTTCAACCCAAGATATACTTAACAAGGTAGCCGCACTCGCTCTTTTGACAACTTGACAAGGCGGTAAGCAAGCCTTGTGAGCGACGCATCTTCGCGGACGAATTTTTTGTGTTCTACAGTACAGAAATTCATTTCTCTCTCGCTCTCTTTGACACAAATATAAGGAGTTGTGAGAGAGCGAGTGCGGCTACCTTGTTAATTATATCTTGGTTCAACCTATCTGACAACAAGAGCTATACAAAATCGACCCACAAATCAACCCTGCATCGAATCTATCGTCATGAGGCAAAGGAAAACTAGTGAAAATGTTGGCAATTACTGCACCTCCGCATCTCTTCCCTACAAAGAAAAACTTAATGAAGCTTCGTCATGTAAATAAGGATTAAGACTCGAATTCGTCTGGAAATTATAATTGGATTTTTATTTTAAATTCTGAAAATACGTTTATTAACCTTGTGTTTTTAGATCTTCGCTTCATCGTTTCACGATTGTCTCGCCTGCCCCGGGTATTCACACCAAGACAGAGCCGAACGCATGTGCCAAGAAAGCGAACAACTTTTCAGTCGCTGGTCAGCCTTCGATGGCATTAATAGAGGACCACATAAATTAAATTTTGAGAGCTTATCAATTTAAGCAGCTTACTGTCTTATGTCCATCGACGAAAGTCTCAGTTCAGCTCAAATGAAAAGAATTCTGACTATTATTTTGAAAATAAACCACGTTACTTTTCTTATAAAATTGGTTAAAACATGGAACGAACAAAGGTTCGAACCAAAACCTCGAATCTAAAATTTTGGAACGAAGCCTGCGAAACTGAGCTCCTGGAAAATTGATTGGGCTTGCAGGCCCAACTTTAATAATAAGGCCTATTCTCAGATCGCCTTAAAAGTTCGCATGTCGACCATTTCTCGCCCACTGTGCAATATGAGGCAGCAGCAAGGCTTGATTGAAGTGCTTGCTAGGTAGAGAGAAGCCTTTGATGATGCGCTTTTTTCACTTTCTCTCTCTCTCTCTCTTTCTTTCTCCCTCGGTTTCCTCTCTTTCTGTGAAACCTTTGTCTGCATTTTTTTGAATTTGCATTTGTATGCTTTTGGTCTAAGCCAAGCTGCAGCTGCATCTGCAAAAATAGTTTTGCGACCCTCCCGTCACCTACCTACACCTACACCTAAACTCAAGTTACACTTTTGCGTCACTGGCTTTTCCTTGGGCTTTCTCTATGATTGCATTCTCTTCCCATTTGTTTGCCCAAAAAAAAATTTGCATATTTTTGTGGCAGTTTCACCTGCTGCTGCCCTGCTGCTGCTGCTCCTCCTCCACTCGAATAAAAATGTATATTTAATGACTTAATTTGGCGCAGCATTTAATGGATGGATCAGAATCCACTTAAATCCTTTGTCAGCATAGACAATCTTGTACGGCTGGCTTTTCTCATCGCTCATACGCAGCGCGGGCAATAAATCATCAGAAACTTTTCACTCACACACTGACACTTCCAAAGTTGTGTGGAGTCGGGGAGTTGGATGGATTTGTGTATATATTTGCTTGAAATTAAATCCAACGACTTAAAGTTGCTGCTGCCAAACAAATATTGGACAAGGGCCAAGTATAAAACTAATACAAATACCAGAAGTTTGGACAGCAGAGCAAAAGTTTCATTGTTTCGCACACACACACACATGTGCAGTGGCAATTTGTGCTCGCGCTTTTGTAGTTTGGCGTTTCCCTTTTGCTGCTTCTCAGCTTCTACAGAGGATTATGGATTTTTTTGTGTGTTTGTGCCACACATACAAATTTTTATATAAGAGAACGAGCGAGCAGGCGAAAAGGAGAAGGAGGCGGTTGTTTGAGTGGGTGTTGGTGTAGGTGCCAAGGCAGCTGGCGGACCATCAATTTAGCTGCTGAAATGCGTCTCATGATGATGATGATGTTGATGACGACGACGACGATGATGATGATGTTTGTCTGTGGGTTTGTCTGGGGCTAAAAACAGCCCGCGTTCCTCTCCTTTAGCACAAACTGTGCCACAATTTCCTTTCACTTGACTGACACCCAAAAGCTTCGTCCTCGCCACACTCAAGGATTGTATAACATGTAGGCGAAAGGCAGGCTGCCCGTTTTTATTTCCTCTAGGTGGGTTGTTTCCGTCCGCCTGTCAGTCAGCCGGAGGCACACTGGTTGCAAAGTGTCTTTGATAGAAAGTCGAGAAATTCATTTTGTATATAAAATGTAGTATTATTAGATGTTGTTGTTAAGATTCTGTAGGTCTTCAATCTGTTTGGCTTTATACAAGCCCCACGAGTAGGCGGAAGGTGAAGTAGATACATGATAGTGTTGGGTGAAGAATGTTCATTTCAATGTTAAAGTAAGTTAACTCATTCAAATTGCTCAGTTGTTCAGTTATTCACTTGCTCGTTAACTGTTCTTCATTCAATTGACAATATATTTTTGCTGGCTCCCACATGCAGGTCCTGGCTAATACACAAAGCTTGTAATCAGAGAGTAAAAGTGAATCGAATACTGCTTAGGGTTACCGGTTACGGTTTTGACCAATATAAAGATTGTGCGATATGGGTTACGGTTATTCTGTTCCGGGTTTGGGTAAGGGGTTACGTTTATTGGCGTTAATCATTTGACTAATCATGCAGACAAATTCAGGCTTTTTCAAAACTGCGATGACGGCTAAGAAAAGGGTCTTGGCAGAAATTCTAACCCCTGAAAACCCGCAATATTAATAATCCTTTATTTTAATCACATTCCGTCCGTTATGAGTGGTACAGGAATTATTCCTGTTGAGTTCCAGTTCCAAATCGATGTGGCCGTGTTATGCGAAAACATGTTCTCAATTGCCAAAGTTCTTGCCTGGGTGTAAAGAAAACAATTCCCAGAAAATACTTGTAGTTGATCGAAGAATCGCGCACTTCAAAAACGTTAGGGTAAGAGTTGTGTCCACAAGCAAATAAATCAAATCGCGAATAAAACTTGCTCATTCCTCACTTCCATTCACTGTCAAGATCCCGAAAAGAAAGGCGATCGCGCAAACAATAATATTTAAACTCAGAAAATAAAACCAAAACTTTAAACTAAAATCAAGTACAAACGGTGTCAATAGTACGTTAAGTACGAAAATACTTGATTCAAGTACAGAATCTTATTTAAAATACGATTTTTTTCAATCCCGAAATACTGTTCGGGATATTTTTAGTACATTTTAAACTTTTATATCTTTTGGGTCATATTAGATTGTTAGGGTGCCTTCACACTGTTTGACACATGAGACATGATAATCTAGTAGGCAAAGATTTCCCCATGAAATTTTATGAATTTGACAAGCTATTCAAATTTTAAACCTAACAAAAATCAGCACTACTAGGTTATCATGGGTCATGTGTCGAACAGTGTGAAGGCAGCCTTATGGTTTTAGATACGGCTCTCAAAATAAGTGCAAAATGATTTTCATCGAAGTCTAAAAAATTCTAAAGTCAACCCCAAAACAATTTTGAAACAAAATAATACCTCAAAAAAATAAGTACAAATTATTCATAATTAAGCCTTTAAAATTCTCAAGCTTTCCCAAATTGTCAAATCAAAATCCAGAGAAAATGAATTAACCAAAAACCAAAATGTTTCTTGAGAATTCTACTTAATCCATAACCAAAGTGTTAGAACCAGGGGGGCATTTTAAGAGTAGATTTAGTTTAAAATAGTCTACTGTGTCCTTAATCCAAGAAATAATGTAGTTGAACTAAGTACGTTTTCGACTAACTGTAAGTACGAAATGTTTTTTATTAAAGAACGTTGGTTCTCATTTTAATAAAGTTAACAGTCGTATATCTGTTCAAGAATGTCTCTAACTTAATTTAAGATCATCCAAGAACAAAACATAAATGAAATATTAAGTACAAATCGGTATAAATTGTATCCCAATCGATCTAGGACTCTGCTGGTCGATTTTTGTCAGAGTGTACGTTCACAAACAAATTGGCAAATATAAGGAAAGACGGGAAGGTAAAGATTTTAGTTAGCTGCGTCTCTCTCTCGTTCGCTTTCTTTCCTCTGAGCTCATGAGCAAAAGTGCGCTGAATAGTTATACGTTTTAAAAGCAAAAAAAGGCATAATTTCATGATTTATTTTTGCAGATGCGATAAATTTTGGCTTTATTTATTCATTTTTTAGTATCTTTGAAAAAAAAAATTTCAATTAAAAAAATCCCTGAATAAGTACGTGTCAGCGAATCTCCGGAGGCGCATCGAGGAAAAGTTGTTGTGCATCATAACTTGTTACCGGATCATGTGAACCAAAAAAGTCTATATGCGTTTGAAAGGTGATATATCTCCCAAGGTAATCAGGAAGAGTTTTTTTTTTTTAACAGCATTTTGAAGAAAAAAACACGATTTTCGACTAAGTACGATCCTAAGTAGTACCTAATTAAGTACCTATGTCAATCCGTTTCAGATTAATTCAGACTGACTCAAACTTAATATTTTAATTCGACTATCGGGATCAAATCTATCCAGAGTTTGCATATTCAAGACCGACACTTATTCTCTGCCATTTATATGCTTCAAAACACGCAGTTCCCACCTTGCTATCCCGGCTTTGCTTTAATAATTTCTCAGCCGTTTTGTAGTTTCAAGTTGTACTTCAAAAATTTCCATCATTAAATATTTGTATATTTGTTCTAATCTTAACCCAGTGTGCAGTGCATTCAAGCTTCTATGTGTGGGTGTGTGCCATTTTTGCTTTACACTTGACTTGACTCTTGCCTGATTCTTGTTTGCCTCTTTTGGCTTCGCTCAAAGTTTTAAGCACCGCAACTTCAATTGACCTTTGCCTCCGTTCTCGCTTAGTCTCTCTCTCACACTTTCGTGTTCTCTACCTTTCTCGCTCCATTGTTTAGCCATTTAAGTTATTCACCCACACGTACGCTTTAACGTCATCGTCATGCTGCTCTCGTATCCGTGTATCCTGCTGCCTGATGCCTGCTTTTTGCAGTTTAACTCTTTGAAGCTTTGGCTGGCTAATTGTCCTTATGTGACTTACATACGCTTATCAGCTGGTGGAAGGGTAGAGCTTCACCTGGCAAAGTATAGCATACGTCCAGGGGCCGCATACACTCTTCCCCCATTTTGTTGCTTTCTGTGTCAGCGTTTTATCAGGTTTTGACTATCTTTCGCCTTGGGGGTTTTTGCTTTTTTATATATTCTTTTTTTTTTTTGGCAAGGACGCGCACAGGTATATACATAGTGCAATTCGTATCTCTCGTGGGCAGTTTAGTGTTTTACTTGCTTCTTCCTTCTGGCCACAACTGTTTCCTGCTGTTGCCTGCATCTGTGCGCGCTCGCCCACGTTTTATACAGTTACGTATATAGGTCAACCTTGCTGTGGCATCCAACCGCTTTAAGGCCCTTAACGAGCAGCTGAGCCAGCGGCTTGGTCAGCCTTGTTATTCAATAGTTCTGCACTCACTAATTGCATTGCCCCAATTGCTCAAATTGCGCTTAAAATGTGCCAAAAAAAAAAAAGAGAAGTGAAAACAATTTTATTTTTTTGCAGCTTCCACATTGTTGCTTAATTTGCTTTTGAATACTCAACAGAAAAAGAAAAGTATCCAACAGATTTTTACAGATGAATGGGTGAAAAAGCAATTTCATATTGATTGGTAAATGTAAATTAATATAAATATTTACCCTGAAAATACTTCGCATGAAAATGTAAGTGGCGAGAATGCAACTGATATAAATTAAAGATATTATTGCTTTCATGGGCGCAAACCACTTCAACAGCTTCGGTTCGCTCAAGATTTTTTGGTCTCTTAAACCAGGGTTGCCCAGGAAGAGAGCTTGAAAATGTAACTGTGTCTCTCTCTAACACACAGTGAAGCATGACTTCGACAAGCATTAGGTGTGAATTTAAGACCTTTGGAACCTTAAACTGAACCGGACCTATTTTTTAGAAGAGGGTTCGGTTCAAGAAATCATTCAAAAATATTTTAAAACATTGAACTTCAAACGAAAATAAACTAGGCACTTCGATTTGCGATTTTAAAAATAGCGATAGAAATTTTGAAGATTTTCGAATTTTTTTAAAAGAGCGAAAGTGTTTTAGATAGATATGATAGAACTTAATGTACTGAAAATTAGATATTTTCTCTGCAGCAAATAAATAGTTCATCACTTGGGTTGTAAGCTTCCATAATCTGGTATTACCAAAGACCAATATAATCTCTAAGATGCCGAACGGCCATATATTGGTTTTGCACTATGCAGCTATTTTCTTGGTGGCGACGAAAATCGCGCTCTCTCCGCTCACACAAAGTTGAGAGCGTAAAAATCTAAAAATAGAATGCACTTGCTTGTGTGAGTTAACACAACGAACAAGCTTGAGTATACGTGAGCACACTTACAGTCGTCGGCTGTCGCTGTATGCGTACAAAAAAACGGCCGGCTCTAGAGCGCTCTCTCTCTCTCTGGCTTTTAAAAATTTCAAGAGAGCCAAAAGCCAGTTGAAAAGCCAGCACCGAAAAATCGAGTGCAAAAAAATCGTATGGCGTTACTCACTCTTCATATTCTTATGTCTTTGGTATTACCGTGTTCACCCAGAAAAAAATTGCAGAGCTCTATAACGATCGGAATAGAATTCATACCGTTTTTCTTGGATGTGCTAAAATTAAGTATTATGCAACGGAAAATGGGAATTATTTTAAATCAAATCTGACATAAAAATTACTTCTTGATTGTAAAACTTTTTGTTATTGAGTTAGGGTAGATTTCTGACGGTACAGTAAAACCATCTTGGTCTTCCGCTAATTCATTTTCTTTGGATTTCTTCAGCCTTATTTAATTTATATACAGAGGCATATTTTCAAAAACAAATTTGGAACTAGCTTGAAAATTGAATCTATTTTATACATTTTTGTTAAAAGAATGTATTAGGGTTGACTCTAGAATTTATTAAGAATTAAGAATTTTTTCATTTATTTGAGGTGTACCAAACCTTAAAGCTGTATTTTCACTAGTCCGATTTGTCTTATAAGAGTAATGGCTGAAAAATGTGCTTCAGTTTACTGTGAGTTAGTTGCCCAAAAACTCATATGACAAGCTCTGCTTATTTTCCATATTATAAGAACTTTTTTTGACCTCAGATTGACCATTACACTGTCTCAGCAACACATATAAAGAGATAAGACGTGTGTAAGGTACACCTTGAGCTTTACTTTTCGTAAAATTTCAGAGAACTGAAGTCTTGATAGAAATATTCTGTTTGTGCTGCAAACAATGCGTTTAATCGATACATTAACTGCAATACATCAAAAGTTTTGATAAATAACTAGCGCATTCTAGCCGGCTCATACAGATGATAGACCTCTGGTAGGTTGTTTAAACAGCTGTGTAGACGACCTGAAGTTATGAAAACATAACGAACACATAACCTTGACTCATTAAATCATTAAAAATATCGTTAACTATGGTAACAAGTGTTATGAAATATAATATGGCAATTAAATTAATTATTTGTTCACAATATCTATAGAGCTGTGGTGGAAGATTTTATGTAAAATTTGGCTAAATTTTTTCCTTTTGATTAAGAGAAGGCGGGATGTAGATTTTACTCTTATTTTTTTTTTTTGTGACAAAGAGCTCTATACCAAAATGAGAAATCGTTCCATATCCAAAATCGTAATTTTACAACTACGAGAAGGGAAATGAAGCAATAGTCGTCAAAGCGTGCAAACCCAAACAATATTTTTGGAGATCTAGCTGTGCAGGCTCGAACCAAAATTTACCAATAGTTAGCGTTCGAGGTGTACGATCTTTGCGCATAGGTTTGGAATAGAAATTAAAACCGAAACGAATAACGGTTAGGGTTACGGTGACTGTTTTGGCAAATCGCTTTTTTTCCAATTACGGTTGTGGGATACGTAGTCGGTTACGGTAACTGGTTATTAGTATAAAATATCACTTTGCAGACATAAGCCTTTGGTTGTTCACCAGCCCGCGTAAAAGCGTAAAGCAAAAAGCGTAAACTCCAAAAGTTTACGCCACAACAACAAATCACATAAGAAAAAAATTACGCACTTTTTGCTGCCCTGGGGTATGTTTAAAGAATCAGCGTAAAAGTGTAAAAAGTGTAAACAGTAGAAGTGTTGTAAAATTATTCAAAGTATCGACAAAAAATACTTGATATCACGCCATTTCGAGATTTTTCTCTTAAAAATATGCGGTCACACCTACAATAATTAAAATTTTTTTTGTCAGTTTAACTGCATCTGGCCAGTAAATATATTGAGACATCTTCCTAAAAATAGCTCCTTACACTCTGCCTGTAACAACACCTAGAGAGCCGTCATCACCTACTGTAAACATAGTTGTAGTTTTCCTTATTGATGCAGCTTCTCCAAACTACCCCAAACAGAAAAGTGCTACCTGCAACTAAAGTTCCATTTGGGGTCGAAATGCAGTCGACATAAAGCATGGGGCCGCACGGACCCATTGGTCATTGAAAAATGGTAGCACATTGGTTCGCCAGTTGACTTATTTGGGCACACAGAACTTGGTTCCTCACCGCCAGCATGCAATTGCAGTAAGATCCTCCATAAGGTCGTCTACGACTTCACCGACAGCATCATGGTCCATATCTTAAGTTTTTTTTGTATTCATTTTTCTTCATGCTTCTATTTAGCTTGATTTGTACACCTACAATCAATGCTTTAAAAATACGTATTAAACTTTGACACACACAAGTGACAGAAATACTCACAGCCTGTCAAAAACAGCTGATTTACACCAAAAATTACGAGGGTAAACCTTTTAGGGGCGCTCAATAGCTGCGTCGCGTAAATTTACACAATTACGCGGGCTGGTGACCATATGTTGAACTATTTTGAACTATTTTGGACGATTTAAAAGTTTAATAGTTGTGCATTTTTAGATCGGGTAAACTAGACAGTATCCAGTATAATATCACATATGTATTAGGAAAGATGATGTGGGTAAAGATTTTGGTTAGCCTCACACTCACTCTTCCTCGTTCGCTCTCTTTGTGCCCGCAAAGACATGCATACTTCAAATAAAGTTACACCAGAGCCGGCCACCTTTAGCAACCACGTGACGGTTGGTTGGTTGGTGTACACTGAATTGCAAGTAAAACGGCTGTAGTCTGGAGGAGCTCTCTTGCTCACTAACACAAGCACACTTTTGTGTAATCTGCAATTGCCCGGCACTGATTTACGATTGTCCAAATTTTTACTAGAAGAGAAAAACCGACAATAACCCGTATATTTGTTTCGGTTTCGGTTACGGTTTTAATCTCTGGTTTTGGATTTGAACCTTCTTGTTCACCACAATATGAAATAATTGTTTCAAAAATCAAAATAATAGTGGTATTCCTGAAAGTTATTTGCTTTTGATTTTTTTTCCATTTGATTTACATACATACAAGATGAGCAGGTGTGCCCAGAAAATGCAAGGAAATTAAGGTCATACCAATTGATTTCGTAAAATCAGCTTTGAAGCTGATTTCGATTGCCTTCCGTTTTAGTGTGACAGTTCTCTAAGAGAACTTCTTGCCTTGGGCAAAGATGTTCATGGTTGCAGATGTATCTGCACAGCTCTTCTAGAAAGTTCGAAGTTACAAATTATTCCACAATTTTATTCTGCCCCTTCCCTCTTTGGATCTGTCGAACTGAATACGTGTGTAAATGGTATGAAATCAAATCAAAATGAAATCAGGTTCGTTCCACCAACTGCTTTGCTTTTGCTTTCAGGAAGGCAAATCAAAAGCAAATCAATTTTCAGGAATACCACTAATATTTAGTAAATAAATTTATTGGTAAATAAAATATCATATTGTAATCTAGATCAATGAGTGATGATTTTGTTTACAACTTTTCTAAAACACGACACGCACAGTACCACAAAGGAGGCTAGATAACTGTATAACGCTGTTTCATGATTTCTCACAATTCAATTATCAGCAGTCTTAGGCTATCTTCAAAGAGCTGGCATAGGCTTCGTCATGACCGCTTGAGAATTCCAAAGACAGGCTTAAAGCAAAATTTGACATTAGCAGCAAACGCCAAATCACTGAAGCTTTGTGTGTATGCATGCCCCGTACCGGTCGTTCTGATGTTAGTGGAGGGGAATTCTCTACCCACAGTTAATGCAGGCAATTGTATGAACTGCGTCGTGCCCACGCATTTTATCAGAATGTGATTGTTTTAGTGATTTCAAGATTTGATTATCAAGATCTTTTTAGCAACAATCATTATATCATATTCTAATCTATGAAAAATATATAACCAAATGTGTTGATAAGCTTGCTCTTGTGAATCAATTAGTAAACTTAAGAATCAAGGATCTAAAAAAACATTTTTAAACGTTATTATATTTCACCAGCCTGTAAACAAAAAAAGTTGCCCGACAGCTGGTCAGATTTTTGACTGTCATTTTTGTTGAACAAAGCTGAAAATGTAGGTTGGGAACAGTTTCCGGTTTAGATATTAATTCGTTTAAGGTTCTAACATCAAATAGTTTGTGTCCTCTTCAACAAAACAAAGGCGAAGTAAATTTAAATTTTAAAACAGGGTGCCCAAGCCCATTTCGCAAGCCTCGCATTCGTTCATGTATACTGGCCCCGAGCGCCATAAGCCTACATAAAGAAACTTATATGCATGCTCTGCTTCCTTTTTTCCGAGCTAAGGTTTTGTTGTTGGAGCGTTCAGACCTGCAACAACAACACCATATGTGACTCTCTTGTCTCTCCTACGTCTCTGGCAAATTAAAAAGCAACAATAATGTTGCTTATGCGTAGTCAGCGCTCGCCTCGCTCGCTGTGGCCGAACGCTTTTCGCTATTCATCGGGTTTCGGGTTTCTCTTTCTATTTCTTGTGGTTGTTATTGCTTGAGATATATTTTGTGCATTATGTGTAAGCTCATTCTGGGCTCCCCCGGGTTTATAGCCTTATTTGAGTGAAATTTTAATGACATATATCATATCATGAAATGACTTCGCTCTTCAAGATTCAAAAAAAAGGCGGGCTTACTCCACTTTTGTCAACGATTATAAATGATTTCGATCTTAATGCTGGGAAAGCGAACAGAAGGAGATTAAAGATGCAGCGTTCTATTATTAGAATGTATGCCGCTTTGAACTATCTCGTGCTGTCTTTTTGATGAGTCAAATGCTTACGGACTTTGCTCCAGAAACCACCCCCCTTCTGTGTACTTTTGATGTCGCATCTAGGTATTGCTTGGACTTTGCTACACAGTTGCTTTTGTCCTTGATCTATTCTAAGGTCTAATTTAATGGCGCATTAGTGTTCAGTCCAAGTACATTTAAAAAGACCATTTCCTGGTTCACTTTCTCTTCATATGTAAGTAGCGCCTGTCGCGCCCGCATCTGCCCAACATCATCTCATCATCTCTCATTCTCTCTGTGTGTATTATTAAATTCTTTGGTTGTTCGTTTTCATTGGCATTACTCGTGCAATTTTTCGCACGTGGAATTTTGCAATATTGTTGAGTGGCCAAATTGACTGATGCTTGGGAACAGTGGGAAGGGAGTTTTGCCGCTGCTGTTGCTGTTGATTAAATTCCATTGATAGCAGCGTCGACGTTGTCATTTTTCTGTGATTTTCCGGCTGACCTCCGAAGCATCTCGCAGCCGGGTTGCCATGGCCGCCGTTTCTCGATGTCAGGGCTCTAAACTGTAATGAAGATTTTAATAATTCATGCGGTCGGCTCTTGTTGCCCATGGTGGTGGACACTCGCACCCAAGTAACCGCCAGTTGGCAAGTTTGCTCGTCATCAATTTTATTAATGCCACTTTATTTTGGCCTGGCCTAAGGAATAAAGTGCTCAAAATTTCATAATATGTAAATAATTAAGATGTGGCACATAAATCTTGAAAATCTTCCTGCCACCTCCCCATCTAGAACCATGTCAGGGGCACTTAGCCAACGGCTTCTCCTCATGCTGACCACATCCGCTCTGGGCTAAAGCTTTTAGTTTTTCTAGAGCAAAATATTTATAGTATATCAAGAAAAACAATTTTGAATCTAAAAATAAATTGTTAAAAATGAAAAATATAAAAAAAAATTCAATTTTGGAAATGTGACGCGTTTTAATGAGCGATATGTTCATGTTGAGAATTTTGAGATTTTTTATATCTACTTCCCCGGCTGCTGCTGAATAATGCTTTATTTAAAATTAAAATTAGGCTAAAAACTCACACACAGGAAACTACGAGCTAAGAGATACATACATAAATATGAATCGATATCGAAACCGCCGCCAAACGAAGTAAATCGAATGCAAACGCAAACAATTTTGACATTTTCATTGTTAATGAAAATTTAATTATGTTTTCATTGAAATATGCCAATCTGCGCGCCACCACGACATGAACAAACGCGGACATCCACAACGAACATGGCTTACGGTTTTGAGCATGATAGATAAATGTTCAATTTCAATGATAAGCAACCGGGCAACCAGGCAGTGGTGCACGGCTACGTCCATGTGGGAATGAGATAGAACTAAAAAGAGATTATTAAGTGCTTATTTGACGGTGGGGAGGGCGGTAACCGAGAACCAGGAGGAGGAGGGGGCGTTAGCCACAAACATGCAATGCCAAACATGCAAATCGTATCTATCTATCTATCTACACATATCTCATAAAATGTTTGACGAAGGTTGCTGCATATTAGAGTTGTGGTAGAAATGCGCCCCGGAATGCCTTAGATTTCAATTAGAATTAGTTAGAGTAAACTAGTTTAACGAGCAGCAACACACTGGATGGTGGGACATTCATTCGAAACACGCAAAACATTTAACCGTTTTAATAATGGACATAAATAAATTGCAAACATGCAGCCAGGAGGAATAAAAACATGAAGCGCAATCCAATTTAAAGGGTAAAAGTTGCTTATACCGTCTACCATCTAAAGGAAGGGCTCATCAACAACAAGTTTTTCGTACTTATATTTGAAGGCAGTTCATGACATAAAGATAAGGTCCAAGTTGATAGGTCCAAAACTAGGAAGAATGTCCATATCGGTCACTTAAGTATACCAAAACGTTTTTTCCGTTAATTGTGACAAAAGATTAGTTGATTTAGGGTCAACTTCTTATCTTCTAGGTAGCTCTTTAAGTGTCAGATAAACTTACAATTTATCCCGTTATTTGTTAGATTGTATGACAGATAACCCTATCTTAAAGATGAAAAACGTTTTATTAAAGTCACTTTTATTAAATACGTGGACCATTTGGTTCTCTAGATTGAGTAAGTACTCAGAAGGCTGTCCCAATACTAACTGACCTTACAAAGAAGACGCCGGCGTATCGATCTTCTTCTTATGGCCTCTACGCAGTTGTGAAGTAACGACAAGTAAAGTAAAATTTTCATACAAAACTGTTGGAAGTAAAGCAAAAGTAAAATTAAGTTTTGTATGAAAATTTTATGTTACTTGTCCTATCTTTACAACTGCGTAGAGGTCTTTTGGGTGAAAATGTTGGTTTAATTTCACATTTGTTAAATTCCACTTTCTTCTTATAAGATTTTTCAAGGCTTTTCAAAACATTATTCCACACCTTCCTTCAGGAGTTACAAGGTATCATGCACCGAATAGAATTTATGTCTATTTTCCGGTAGATTGCTCAACATTTAAGCTTGAAAAATTGGAGGAGATAAACGGTGTACAACCTCCAGGGGGCTGCGTCAAGCGAATGCTATTATACTGAACAGGGACCACAAAAGGTTCCAACAATTAAAACAATTAGGAATGAATACCTTCAGTATCCTGACTGCTCTACAAGGGTCGCTACTGACTAGCTATACAAGTTGGGAAATAACAAACACCCAACTGTGCAGATACTGTAAAGAAAATGAGGAATCCTCTGCGTTGCTCTAGCAAGGCGCCGACCGTACAGCTTTTTGAAACATATCTTACATTTCAATAAGAAACTAAAAAGCCACGTAATTTCGATAAATCATAATCGGAGGTGTCACAGAAATCTCTTCCAACCAAATTCCAAACCAAAACCAATTCGCGGTGTCACAAAAATCTCTTTCGGTTGGTTTCAAATCTCTCGTGTTTTGTTAGGAGATTTAGCAAAATTCACCACCCAAACAATTTTGACAAGCAAAACTAATTTTGGAACTGTAAACAAAATAATTTTTCTGGATAGGTTGCATAAAATGAATAAATTATTTAATTAGTTTAAATATTGAAATTTGCGTTTCAATAATTATTATTAAAAACAACCAAAGTCTTTCATGTGAATCTAAACCAACCACATCAGTGGCGCCGTTTAGCGATTGTGGCACGATCTGGTTGGTAGCCAGCGCATTAAGGGATGGCAAGTTATACCTCATGTTTGGCGCCAACAAATATTTAAATTTTATTTAAGAAGATTGAATTAAATTTGAACTATAATTTAAAAATGCATCATAAAAATTATCATAATCAAAAATTTCAGTTGAACATCAAATTAACCTTTAACTAAAATTAGAAATTTTTTTTGAGAGATGTCAGCCCTGTTTACAATGGAATTTATTGGAACAGTTACTGTTCTAACTAGATTTTCAAATAAGAAAATTTTAAGTTCTGGAACACGACGATTTTCGAGCGATAGCAAACCAACGAGTCAAAATTCTAGAGATTTTTCATTGAATAAAATTTAGTAAAGTTTTTAATGTAGAAATCACCTCATATTTTTAAAATTGCCTATTGAAATTAAGAATCTCCTAAAAACGATTTTATTGGAGAATATATACAAAATTAGGAAACTTACAAATTTTTTTGAGAATACGTACAAACAATTATTTTTCGACCACTTATAGCAGAGGTTAACAAAGCCTATGCCCAAGGAGCACAAGGGTTTTTATAAACCATCAAGCATAGCGATATACACATACCTCCCGGCAATGACCTGTTTTTTCTCCATCTCATTTGGTCGTTGTTGGACATGTGATTCTCTTCCTACGTAGGTGTCTGCCCTCCCATAAGTATTGTGTGGGCATCTCTGACATTTTCCTATGTCTATGTATAGATTTATGTGTTTTGATGCAAGTCTACTTTGATCTAATTTTACAAAACTGCTTCATTGGTTTTGTTCTATCAGCTCTTGTCACCAAAATATAGTGAAAAAAAGATTTTAGTATTTTTGCCCTCGGGAATTTTAGGCATAAATTTCTGGATTAACTTTACAAAAATTAAAGAATTTTTAGATTTTTTTATTTTTGACGATATTCTCAAAATAAATGGACCCCTTTAAGCTAGAGTGGTTGCTGAATTTGTATTAGCACAACCTTAGCATACAGCATAACATTTGCTATAATTCTGATTATACTTTTGCATTTATAACGGCTGCAGCTATTGCATGAAAGGAATTGGAATTCGGGAGCGAATCTTATTTATGGCGAATTTTTCCTCAGAAAGTCGTGGGGGACGATCTTAGCTACTGTTATTTTTTGTGACATTCGTTACGACGGTAGCGGTGAAAATTCTATTAGGGCCAGTGCAGGGTTGCACCAATGGTTTCTAGACAAGAGATGCAATTTGTAGCAGAACATCTGTGGCTTGCTGTGATGAGCTGTTGGAGTTGAAGTTATGTCGATTGTAATCTCGCTAGAGTCCGTTGCTTCGATTTCGCCTGAAAAGGCTGAGGTTGCCCCTCTTTAATACGGTAGTTTTTCTTCTGGTTGAGGTCTTTGCTTCGAGTCTGGGTCGATAAGCAAGTGTGTTCGAGCTGGGTTGATGCTACGTCGCGTCAATGGCTTCGTTGTGCCTCGCGTTGAGGACATTGTGTTGCCTGGGGTTGAGGGCTTCCTGTTGCCTCGCGTTGAGGGCTTCGCTTTGCCTCGCGTTGAAGACATTGTGTTGCCTCGCGTTGAAGACTTTGTGTTGAGTGCTTCGTGTTGCCTCTCGTTGACTAAGATAGCGCAGTGTCATTATCAAATGATCCGTTTTAGGGCGCCACCAGAGCGGTACATTAAAAATGGGTAAAAGAGGATCATTAAGTTATGCAAATGTATGTAACAGGAAGAAGGAAACATTTCCGACCCAATAAAGTATATATATTCCTGATCAGCATCAACAGCCGAGTCGATATAGCCATGTCCGTCTGTCCGTCTGGTCTGTCTGTATGAAAGCGTCGACCTCAGAGACTATAATAGATAGACAATAATTTTTGCATGTTCATAGGTGCATACCGTACAAAGATCAAGTCTGTTTCAGATTTGCAAAATTTCCCCCTCTCCCCTTAAACCGCAAAAAACTGTCAGAGCCACAATTTTAAAGCTACGACCCCTTCCTAGGCCTTATATCTATCTATTTTGAAAAGCGCAACATTCGACTGCAACGCTCTTACTTGTTATTTTCGAAGAATATGTATGACTTAAATTTGAATTATAATTTCAAAATGCATCATAAAACACATCATATTAAATTTTTGCTTACATTTTTCTGACGCGAAGAAGACTTGAATGTGGTAAAAAATTTTATAAAATATTTTCTGGGTCACATAACTAGAAAATAGGAAAAAATTTTGTGAAAGATGAACATTATGTTGAACACAATTCTTCCAACTAGATTTGTAGTTAAGAAAATTAAATCTCTTGAAGTTCTCTGAAATCTACCGTGGCAAAAAAAGAGATTTCTAGAAAACACACCCTTCAATTATTTATACCATTGCACAGTTGGAAAAAAAGCGTCAACTCATAACAAGAACGAAATATTCTTAAATTTTATAAGGGCAAACGATCTTAATCAGGGATGCCCAGGCCCTATGCTCACCCCGCGCGTTCGTTGTTGTTTTCCGCTTAGCTATAGCCGCCCTTATAGCACTGTTATAACAACTTATTCAGGGGTGCCACAGAAATCTCTAGGTTTTGCCGACGGTTGGTTTGTAAATCTCTCGAAAAATTCGTTGGTGCCACACAACTTCTAGAGATTTCATTTTCTAATTAGAAAATCTAGTTGGAACACCAGATGTTCCAATTGATGTTCCATCTCTACAAACAGGGCTGAGTCTCTCGCCAAAAAATTTCCATTTTTAGATGTGGGTTAATTTAAGAATAACAAATTTTTTGATTGTGTTATTTGTTTTATGATGCATTTTTAAATAATAATTAATTTTTAGTCTCATTCTATATCCGCTAGCTTCGTGAGGGCGCCACTTCGACAAAAGGCGCTAGTTAGAAAAGAGCTTTGCAAATCTCCTAACAAAACATTAAGTTTTGAAACCAATCAAAAGAAATTTCTGTGGCACCTAAGAATTGAATTCGGTTGAAATTTGGTTGGAAGAGGTTCGTGGCTCCCCCGCATATGTGATCTCTCTTCTCTTTCTCTGCTATGCCTCTTGAAAATTCGAACGCAACAACAAATATGTGTTTGCGTCGTCTTTAATTTAGATTTTGGTGTTGGTTATATAATAATCACCAGCTATTAGCGCCAGCTGTGAAGTAACTAGCCATGAAAAAGCAAATTCTCAAACTTTGCCGTTCGGATTCGGCGTTAAACTGTAGGTCCCTATCTCTTGTGCGAAAAATTTAGAAGCACACACGCCAAGAGATTGAGAAAAGATTGGCTTGGCCCCTTTGGAGCTGTATAGCCAATTTTACATTTACATATTAATAATAAGGTTTTTATTTTCTATTTCTTGAGGTTGTTGTTGCTTGATAAATATTTTCTTCATTTGTATTGATGTCTAGGCGGCCGTAAGCTGGCTCTGGTTACCTCTGTTCTAAATTTTCTTGAAAGGATGAAAAATCGTTCTTACTACAAATGAGAAAACCCCTTATTAAACAGTTTCTGACAACGTTTTGTGCTTATATTGAGTCCAATTTTCTGTGTAGTAATTCCATGTAAAAGAGGGATAATCTTAGAGTAAAATTTAATTTCTTCTCAAATGAAAATAAAATTCAAAATTAAAAAAGTTTATCAAAACACTGCCATCTGTATCTGATAGATAGCTTATTATGTGCCATTGCTGATTTGCCACTGTGTGTGTGTGTGTGTGTAAAATGTTCCCCAAACGTTGACAGGGCAACTTTTTGTTGTAGCTGCTGTTTAAAATTAAACTCTCTGTGCTATTTAGTTGTCTTGTCGTTGTCTCTGAAGGTGAATTTATGGTGCACACATGGCATTCGACTACCTCAGTTCAGCAGTGTCTCTTGCTCTCGTTCTCTCTCTATATCTCTCTTTCTCTGTTCTGTCTGCTAGTTCGGTTGAGTTTTCCTCGTGTGACATATGTCGCTGGGCCAAAAATAGATTCATTTCGAAATGTAGGGGGCATTTTTCAGAGGAGATCTCTCTCTTTTTCTCTCTCGCTGTCCTCACCATGTGCTCTTCTTAAGATTTAATGGCTTATTAATGAGCGCAACTGATTTATCAACTAATTATAATATGTGTGTTATTCTCTATTTTTTCCCTTACAGATTTCAAAATAGCAAAAGCACAAAAACAAAGGAATCAGTAGGAAAGCTAGCAACGTCAGCATAGAATTTCATTTGGGAAAATATATCACATCAAGCTGAGAGGAGAATAGGAACAACACGAAGCAACAGCAGCAGCAGCAAACGAGACGAACAATAACAACACCCACGACCATTTTCCTCCATATACATGCGTGCTAGACTAACCGTGGACGTCAGATCACAATCAACCACCTAATCCGTGCAAGTGCATTATAATCAAATAGCCGTTATCAAACGGCCTGTGTAAAAACCTATCGCCGGCGCGCACCCCAACGTACAAGAACAGCCTCAAGATTCTGCCCTTCGGAGCCAACTTTCGTCTGGAGACGACACCCGCAGAGATGCACAAAATCACAGCTGCACCGACAGCGGCCACAGCGCCAGCTGGTGCGCTTGAAGCGCCACTAGCAGCGCCCAAATATGGCACATTGATACCAAATCGCATATTTGTGGGTGGCATAAGGTGAGTGAGATGACGAAAGCGAGCAGCAAGTTTTGTATAATTAACTCTGTAATTTACAGTGGAGACACCACCGAGGCGGATTTGACGCGCGTTTTCAGCGCCTATGGCACAGTCAAGAGCACCAAAATCATAGTGGATCGTGCAGGTGTTAGCAAAGGCTATGGATTCGTCACATTCGAGACGGAACAGGAGGCACAAAGACTGCAAGCGGATGTGAGTAAAGCCTGTTCTTTTAATAATTTAACACCAAAAAAGTTATACGATTATGATTTTGAAATTCTATTGATGCTTTTGTCGGAAAGAAGTGGTCGTCTTGGTCGTTGCCGCGTATCATACACACATACACAGACACATACAAACCATCATTATAAATTGTGCTCCGATCTTTTAGGGCATTACCTGACCCACCACACACTACTACTACTACTACTACTACTAGTACTTCACTACTACTATGAGACGTCGCTTCCTAGCAGAAAAATGAAATGAAAGCAAGAAATGTACCGCCTAGGTACGGACGGCACTTTGTTCTTTATAATTCTTCTTATTGCGTTTTGTTGAGTTTTACGTTTCCGAGTTACGTTTCCGTTGCGTTACACATTACGTTACGTTTTACTATATCTTTTCATATGCCAGTACAAATACACACACCACCAACACACACACACACATCACTCTTAATAACCCTTAATTAATACTTTCTTAAGCGTAGGCAATAGTGTTGGGTAAAATTTGCTAACACTCAGTTGCTCTTTTTTGTTCAGTTAATTATTCACTTGTTTTGTGGTTGGCTTTGATACTCACTTGATATTCCCCACAGTTGAGCAACAACTGAACAATCAAAGAGCAATAAAAGTAGAAAGTGCTCGTTTACTTGTTCGCTCTCACTTTCTCAATTCACGACTTTGAATTTGGTAATACACAGAGGGAAAAATAAGTTGCGTTAACTAGTGGCATAGATTGAGGGATTAGGGTGACCAATCCTCCAGAATTGAGTTTAAAAATCGCTAAATTTAGGAGACGAAATCGTAGATGAATAGATAATTAAAAGAAAAAAGTATATAAATAAAATTTAAGACCCAAAAAATTTTTTCTAAAATTTGGACTTCATCCTCCTATTGTAAAAAGCTACGTCACTGGATATTGCGAATATAAATGTAAATTGCAAATCAAATTTTCAATTTTATGCCGTCTCTAGTTCTCGTTATGCTTGCACAAACAGGAAAACCACTCTACAAAAGAGGCTAGTTCACTGTACAGCTGTTTCATGAGCATCTCTGCCCAATCATCAGCGGTCTTTGTCTGACCTACTGCCAGCCAGCAGCTGCCTCCTCATGCCAGCGCTGTAATAATCGCTTAGGAATTCTTAAGCGACTGAACAGCAAAACAGTATACACCTAAAATTTAGCGATTCAGCTAAATACCTGGGTGTACTACTCGACAAAAAACTATATTGGAACGAAAATATAACTGAACGCATCAAAAACTGCACTTTTCTCGTGCAAACGTGCGATTGGTCGTAGATGGTGATTTTCCCCTGAAATAGTTCACTGGCTGTACACAGCCGTTGTACGTCCAATACTACTATACGGAATCATCGTATGGTGGCCGGCTCTGGTAAAACCGTCCGTCCTCAGAACCATAACTAAAGTTCAGCGTAGTGCTGCACTATGTTTGACTGATGCATTGCGTACAACCCCAACAGATGCACTTAACATAATGCTACACCTTATGCCTCTAGATCTTCTGGGAAGAGAAATCGCTCAGGCTGAGAGAAAGTGGTACCTGGAAAGAAAGTAACTCTGGCCACTCTTCTATACTACTGCATCAAATGGCGATACCGCCAAAACTTGACTACTGCACCCCAACAATCACGTTCACCACTATGTATAAAGTCACCATACCAAGTCGGCTGGACTGGAACTCAATGACACACTCAAAACCGAATGCCATCAATTTCTACACTGATGGCTCCAAACTGAATGGACAGGTGGGAGGAGGAGTATTCAGTCCAGATCTTGGGATAAAAACTTCATTTAGACTTCCTGATCATTGTAGTGTTTTCCAGGCAGAGGTTATGGCCATCCAGGAGGCTTCCAACCTTCTAGAAACCACTGCAATCTCAGGAAGTAAATTATTCATTTTCTCAGATAGTCAAGCTTCATTAAAATCGCTTGACGGCTATATTAACAACACCAAAACTCTTACAGAGTGCCGCAGATCTCTTAATGAGATGGCTCAGCACTTTGAAATTAATCTCGTTTGGGTGCCTGGACATTCCAACATAGAAGGCAACGAGATGGCCGACCAACTCGCTAGACTTGGCACCATCACTCAGCTCCTACCGGATAAGAGCAACATAGGCGTGCCTCTTGCGACCTTTAAGCTACAAACAAAGGAAACTACCTATCGAATAACCATGAATCGATGGCAAACAATTCACACATGTGAAATATCTAGGCTTACATGGCCTACCCTTAATACTAAAAAAATCTAGGGCGTTACTCCGTCAAGAGAGAGTAAATATTTCTTTATTAGTAGGGGCCCTTACTGGACACTGCCTTATAGGAAGACACGCCGCTAGGCTCGGAGTCATACACAATGACTTCTGCAGAAGTTGCAATTCAGTGGATGAGGAGGAGAGTGTACAACACCTCTTCTGTCATTGTCCAGCTCTTAGTAGAAGACGACTTACAGTTCTGGGTCGTCCTTTTCTAAACGATCTGTCAGACATCTCTGAAATAGATATAGCCTCGCTGCTCAAATTTCTACTATTTTCTAAATGGTTTAACGGGGAAGACCCTCCCTCTACGATGACAGCGTAGAAAGGGTTATATGGTAACACAACGGGCCTTCATTGGCCTAAGTGAAGAAATAGGATTCTCCTATTCTAACCATTGCAACCTAACCTAACCTAACAGCAAAACACGGCACTTTAAAGCTATGTGCAAGCATGACGTGACCAAACTTAAAGGTTTGAAATTTGCGGAAAAAAACACCACAAAGAAGAGTTGATCTTTTTCATCGGTATCTCTACCAACTCATCAGCGATCTTTGCCTGTTTTGCAGTCAACCAAAATTGAAGGTTTGTTTATTAGAAATGTGCCCACGCCTGGCCCGCAGGGGCCGAACACATTTTCAGATTTATTCACACCGACAAGAGGCGAACGCATGCCGAGGTCAGTCAGTTTTTCAGTCAATGAAGCAAGTCAGAGCTGCTTGAGTTTGCTTTGTTTTCGCACTCTTACCTTTTTCGCCTCGCTCTTCCTGACAAATCCTGTTTTAAATGTTCTTGAAAAGAGAAAAGTTCAACTCGATCGAAGAAGTTAGAACCAAAGACATTAGAATATAAAGATGAGTAACGCCATACGATTTTTTCGTGCTGGCTTTAGAGCTGGCTCCAGGCTCTCTTGAAATTTTGTTCAAAAGCCAGAGAGAGAGAGCGCTCTAGAGCCAGCCGCTCTCTCGTACGCATACAGCGACAGCCAACGACTGTATGTGTGCACACGTAATTGTTGTGTTTACTCACACATGCAAGTGGATTATATTTTTAGATTTTTAGGCTCTCAACTTTGTGCGAGCGGAGAGAGAGCGCGATTTTCGTCAGCACCAAAAAAATAGCTGCAAACTGCAAAACCAATGTATGGCCGTTCGGCATCTTAGAGATTATATTGGTCTTTGTCTAACCATTCAAAGTCACACAGAGAAAACATAGAAAATTTTATATTTAGATTAAAAACGTTCTTAAATTCTTCCCTCTGTGCACTTCCTCACTTGATTAAACTTAACAGCATAATCCTCAAATCAAAGTCAACTGTGGAACAATCGATAAAGTTAATAAACAACTGAACAAAAAAGAGCAATTAAAGCAAAACTTGTTTGGTTTTGCACAAGTGCAAGTAAGTGAGAATTGAATAAAGTGAACATTTAATTAAATCAAAGTATGTTCAGTTCAAAATGCGCACTTCACTTGTTCACTTACTCATTTAATAACCACCCAACCCAACACTATAGTAGGCACAGCCTCCTTTATGTTCGTTCCTTCTTTTTTGTATGTACAAGTTGTTGCGTCCGGACAATTACGTAAAATATATCCCAAGTGTATGCCCGTTAAGCAAAAAAAGTTTTGTTGCACCAGTTTTTTGCAAAAAAAAATTTTATATACATATATATATTAATTTTTTCTTGGCTCCAAATGGGTCTTCTCTAGACTAGACTCCTAGACTTTTAGTGCGTTTTTTTGTGCATTTGTTAATGTTATTCATTTGATTTGATTTTTTGCATTGTTGGCACTTCTTTTAATTTGGCCTAATTTGTTGATTTCAAATTGGAATTGATTGCACTTCTGTTTTCTATTTTACTTTTCGTTGCAAATAATCAAATGCGAATAATAACAAGTAAGTGCGCGCCATAAAAGTTCATTGAGCTGGGCTTAGGGAATAATAGAGCAGCAGTAGCAGCCCCACACCCTGACCAAATACAGTCAACCCCAGCACCAGCAGCAGCTACTCTAGGTGCCAAAACCTTATTAGAAATTAACTTGTCAGCCATATTTTGTTTTGGCATACTAATTGATTATAATTGCATAACTATCTACAGAGCGCGACCCCCCTCTTTTGTTCAGTTCAAGTGATGCAACTTTTGCCCATTTCTGTGCAAAATACTCATTTCATTTTTATTTTTCCTCACTTGCTGAAAAACTTTAGCTGCTTGTCATTAATATGTGTTGTTGTTGTGCAGCAAAAGACGAAGTCTGCTACACAAGTGTCCTTGTAGTCCAAAGGAACGAGTCTTCTATAGAATCCAGCAAACAATGCCCCACAGGCAGCACAAACAGGAAAGCAACAACGACTACAACTACAACACTTGTTTGCTAAAAAAAAAAAAAAAAACTGGCACAGCAACAACATACACAATGAACTTACAGCCGTGGCCACGTTTAACAAAGTTTTAATTTACACAAAATGCAAATATACATGGATAAACACACATTACACTAATTAAATTTCATTTAGCCAAAAGTTTTTCATTTTGTTTCAGTTGCCATTTTTAAAATGATATCTAGAGTTAGCCTTTTATATTACACACACACAGTTTTTGTAGTTCGGGAACCCTTTTTTAGATACACCACTACCTTCTCACTCACTAACTCGCTCACTCACTCGTGAACTCACTGATTAGCGTATACTTACTTTGTTTATATGTTTTTTGGCACACTAATCTCCTCATACCCATTCATTCAACACGAAACACATACTAAACTCTTTCACCAAAAGGATATAGTCCAATGGGAGAAAAGAAATTGGTATTCAAAGCAAAGGCTTAAATCAGCGAAGGGCAAGTAGTGGCCCCGTTATTCGGTATAGTAGAAGCATTTCTCGTTTTACTTCTCGGCTAGAGCAGAGTTGGTTTTTAGGGTTAAGATTAGTACTCACATTAGCTAAATCGATTCCCATGGGTTTCAACTCCATTAAAAAAAGAGGGTGTCGGAATGCTATCGTAGAATTCCGACTAGTCTTTAAGCAAGGTCAGTTCTCAGACAAGCTAAAATGTCCATTGGAATGCTCATGTCTGGCAGAAACAGCTGATTGAGTTCCATTGAAATGTTATCAGGACAACTTGAACAAAAATATCTTGTTTGCTGAAGCTTTAAACCAATGAAAATTGTTTCATTGCTCATGATTTCTGCAAATCATCCAAACATGTCTGAATATTTGGCTTAAAGGTTGTTTCGGTACCTCTATTCAATGGGGTCGTGCGAAAGCATTCGTTTTCTGACAGGGGACCGATCAGCTGTGCACTCTTTGAAGTCTACTTTTCAGTCCAAAACACTAAAAAAGGTTTCTGTTGGATTTACATATGGAAAAGGGGTTTTCTGTAGGATTTACGTATGATGGAAAAGGGGTGGTTTCTTATGGAAAGGTTTTTTTTTTACATATGGAAAAGGGGTTTTCTGTTGGATTTACATATAGAAGAGGGGTTTTCTGTTGGATTCTTTTCTGATTTTTGCGACCTTCAGGTCAAAATTTTTGTTCAATTCAGGATTCCCAACGTGCGCCCATCTCGAATCTTTAGACCCGTTTTTGGATTCCAGTTTTCTTAATTCTTTGGAGGAACTTGGCTTAGCTACTCAATGGGGCCCACTGTGCTGTGTCTCTGGGATTGGCATTTGCCATCGTCGAGTACTTCTCGTTCTTGGTGGTGTGTGCGTGTGCTCATTTGTGAGTTTTCATTTTATTTCATATCACAGCCGACGAAACAGTGTGACATTTGGGGCTCATCATTTTCGCTGTCGAAAACTTTACTTTGCTTTTCTTGTTTTTGTTGGAAAGCATTTTGATATTATTACTGAGCCCGTTCCGTAAAAATTTCGTGCTCCCAACGACGTAGTTTGCAAGTTCCAAATAGTCTTTCTTTTTGGCGGTTAGGGGATTGCGGATTAAAATCCTAGTAGAAAATAATTTTTTCGAGTTACGCCAATTTATCGTATTGTTCCATATTATTCTTGGTTAAGTTAGAGACCTGCACGATTGATTCCGGAATCGTACGATTACGATAATCACTATTGGATACTGAGTATTCGATACTCAGTACTCCATAATCAAGTCTCGATACTCAATTCTCGATACTTTGAAATCAACAGTCATTACTCAATATTCAGTACTCGATACTCAGTATTCGATCCTAAGTACTCTATACTCATTACTCGGAACTCAGTTCTCGATTTTCAGTAAACTATACTTAGAACTTGGTACTCGTTACTTAGTAATCGATACTCAGTGAAAGGTTGCTCAGTCGACAGCGTTCTGTCAGAAAATTGTCAGTTGTTCGCCTCTCATTTACGCTCTCTGGATACTTTTTGGTCAGCTGTTCGCTCTCTCTCTGGATACATTTGGGTTATGGTCGTCTCCCTCTAACCACAGTGATTTCCTACTGGCACTTTGAGTATCTTTTGAGCTCTTTCGTTTAGCACCAGCAAAATTGAGAGGGAGCGCAAACGTTCTCTCTAGTTCTAATTGCTCCATGACTTACTGACTGAAATTTAACAAGTTGTCAAGAGAGCGAGAGAGTGAGTATTCCTACTTGTTTAGTATACCTTGGTTTTATCTGTGTTATTTTTCACATGGTATCGAACGAGTATAATCTCCAGCTCACTATGTATGATTTGTAACGATGCATTCGTTCTTGTTTGCATATTCTTAGCCGAGCATGTCAAGGCTCTCAAACTAACCAAGCAAGTGTAGCCTCAAACATAACCCCGTAAAGGCAAATACTTTTTCTAAAGCACGAATGCACCACTGAGTGTCAATCAACACCTGACACCAAAGCTCCCTCTTTTCTTTCTCTACATTTGGCCTCTTGCCAAACGTTTCAAATAGCCCCCTCCCGCCCCCGCAAGGAAAACACGTACAAATTCGTAGAGTGGTCCTCGCAGGCAATAATCGGACTTCTATTTTTGTTGTTGTCGTTTCTTTCTTTCTCTAGAGGAAACCTGATATATTCAACAGCAGCTTCGTATGTTTTCTTTTTTCTCTTGCAAAATCGATAACAACAACAAATATGTATGAGTAGACCTTAGTGGAGATTGTGTTGTTGGGGAAGATTCTTGTTGAAGATGTAATTGTTTACTTCCACTTGACCGGCGTTGGCAGTCTACTGGAAACTTCCGGTTCCGAGAGCGAATGGCCCGTCGGGGAACCGTTATTGTTGTGGCCGTTTCTTTCGATCAAATTAACTTCTTGTAAAACCACCATACATCCCTAGTATTTTCGAATTTCGCTCTTATGTAGGAACAGTTATTTAAAGATGGGTTGCCATCACAAAGGGACTGACGACTATCGGGGATTGAGCAAACGCCTACGAATTGTTACCAAAAACACAAATCGTTTGAATCCAAAAGTCTTTCGTTTTTAACATAATTCAATTCCACTTTCCAAAAAACTTTAGTGAAAGTAGAGTAAAAAAAGGTTTGAATACGCAAAGATTTTCAAGTTTAAACGGGTGCCCCTTATAAATATAAATATCGTAATGAGGGGTTCTTTTATTGCGCTACCAAGCTTAGGAAAGATCCGATGAACAAGAGTCAAGTTATAAAAAATACATAAAAATAGATAATTTGGTGCACAAGGCATAACAGCATTGGTCAGGACTTCACACAGTTGGTGTGGCGCCACATTCAAACGTTTTTAGATGTAAAGATTGGTTCTTCATAAAAGCTGGCCAAGGTCCCAGAGAGAGTATTTAACCCTGCCTCGTCCGCTTCTGGCCGCAAAGGTGGGCAATGTAACCAGAAAATGGACAGAACTTTGAAATGCCAAATTCTGAACATAATTTCTCGAAAATATTGATTGACCGGGAGTTGGCAATGGGAGCAGAAAGGTTGCCACTGGCAACTAAGAAAACAGCAGGGAGCTTTCATATTTTAGCTTAGCCGCTGCCGACTTAGCTAGCAAAGGCAGAGAACTTGAGCTTGCTGACTCGAAAGTTCTATTGCAAAGTCTGAAATTCTTCCGACCACTGAAATAGAAGCATAATACGTAACGCTGAGGCTGATCAAAATTCTGTTCCTTCCAATCCAAGCCTTACCTTAACTCCCACATTTTAAATGTACCTTCTACTTTATCATTCTTTCGTCTATTTATAAATTATAAGTAAGAGTGCCGAGAGCATGTTTTTGTTGTTCTTTTTGTGTGCGTTACTTGGCTAAAACAAAAGAGCCACCATCACCAAAAGAGTTGAAGCCAACCATCACCAACCATCACCACCAACTACCACCAAAAGGGTTCTTAATTAAATTCAGTCAAGACAAGTAGAAGTGGGTCGCTTTGGGTGGTTTTACCATACGTTTTGTCTCGAGTTTACTTTCTCAACTGTCGACTGTGCTTGGGGCTTTTGTGATGGTCCTCTTATCCTTATGTTCTCTTTGTTGGATGCTTGAGGAGCAGTTCTAACATAAATGAAAAAGAATGTTTGCCCAGCGGCGGTCAAAAACGGATAGGCTAAAGGAGGCGCGGGTGCAGGCGCGCGGTTTGCTCAGGTTTTCTTTCATTTCTAATTCCATTTTTCTTTTAAACTTTAACGAATACACACGGCAGCCAAGTTGGCCCGCAAACATTTGCTTAGGTTAATGGCTATTACGGACGGTGGCCATTTTCTGCGTGCGCCTTATCCGGGTGAGGAGATTTTCATAATACTTCTTGTAGGTTTCAAGCACAAATCACAAGGGTTTCAGACAACGACTAATTGCCAATTAAAGATAAACGGGGGTGGGACTCAAAAACCCCCAATTGAAGCTTGTTAAGTTAGTTTGGGTCAACAAAACGTTAGTTGATATACGAGGCAAATGAATTTTTAATGGTGCCCTTAGAAAAAGGCTAATGGAGTTGTGATGAAATTGGGATACATGACATTTTGACTTGAGTTTTCTTTTAAAGTTGAAACGTCCGACATTAAGGAGGAGGAAGGGGGTTAATCAGCTTATTTATTGTATATTATATGCACATTAATGAATACAATCCGATTGCGATGGTTTTTTGATTCAAAATTGTTAGAATTTACAGCGTGACCATGAAAAGTCTCCTTCAACTCTAGCGGTAATCAGCATTAGGGTCATTACAAATTGCTTGTTAGTTCTCGGAACGTCCATAGAATTGTTTCAATTATTTCATAGTTTCGATTGTTAGTATATATTTTTAGTTAATTCAATATCAACCGTATGATATATCTCCATATGCCATTATATGATCTCCATAAGGGCAGGAGGTGACCCGTTGAAGACGAGATTTGCGGTCCTCGACATCGGCTCATCATTAAAATACAACGATCTCATTGGCTGGAGGGGCCATCTATGCAATAAAATAATCTCAACCGAAATTTAAGGTCGATGGACCAGTATTTGGACCACGATACTAAAGAACTTTACTTCTCTTTGGCCGCACCTTACTCGTGATTTCTTCCTCTATTTCTAGATGTTGTTGTTTGATAAATGAATTTCTTGGTATATTACTGTCTGGACCATTGGTCGGATCAGACATTTTGCTCTGCCTCAATGTGGACGCAGTAGCGCAACAAGAGTGAAAGCGCATTTTCGATGCTTTACGAGTAGTTTATACTGTCGAAGTGCCGACCCCGCTAATCACTGGTCTAGACCAGCGATTTCATACCTAGCCCGCAGGGGCCGAACACATTTCGCTATTCACACCGACACGAGCCGAAAGCATGCCGAAGTCTTGTGCCAAAAGAGTAAACAGCTTTTCAGAAACTGGCCAGCGGTGCATGAAGAAATTCAGCAACGCTTTTTTTTGGTACACCAATACACTCTTCCTTTTTGGCATCGCTTTTCCCTGGTCTAGACCAGCGTTGGCCAATGAGAGAAAGGCCAAAAAGTAAGTGTATTGGTATGCGAAAATAAAAAACCGTAAATTTGCTTTGACCTGACCGCATCAAAGGCTAGCCAGCGACTGAAAGACTTTTTGCTCTCTTCTTTTCAGCTTCGGCATGAGTTCGGCTCGTATATGTGTAAATAGCGAAAATGTCTTAGCCCCCTGGGGGGAATCTCTGACCATAGCTGTTCTAGACTTATAATAGTGGGATTAAAAGCTTTATCCGCGATTAAAAGCTTTACACCATGAGCGTAGTTAAAGAGTATTTTCTTAATTTTAGGACATTTTTGGAACTATTATTAACAGTCTATTATGACATAGCCCACGTTTATTTGTTGACACAAACTCTTCTATGTGTGTTTCCAAAAGAACTAAAGTCTTTACCGTTTTGATTATCAAATTGGCGGCTGACGGTCATGAATTCTACAAAAAGCCGAAAATTGTCAAGTAAAACTCACAGATGTGTGTATGCTGTTTATCCAATATATTTCGGTTGCTCATCGTCAAAGCCATCTTCAGGGACACTACAAATTTAAATCGACAGAGCATGTATCAAAAAATAGTACAATGTAACATTGATTTCATCAAAAGACGCAAAACATTTTTACACACATTGTATTACAAGTCTGTTCCGTTTGGCGTGGAGTTGGATAATAGAGCCCTGCATGAATGGAGTCAAAGGGCCCTTTGATTCATGTTTTAAAAAAATGGTTCAAGTAAATCAAGTCAACAATTCTATTTACAAACAGATCAAACTCCAAACAGATCAAACTCCAAACAGATCAAACTCCAAACAGATCAAACTCCAAACAGATCAAACTCCAAACAGATCAAACTCAAGACAGATCACGCTCCATACAGATCAAGCTCAAATAGATCAAGCTGCAAACAGATCAAGCTCCAGTGGTTCTATAGATCGCATCAAGTCAAAACATTGAGCCCATCTAAAAATTTTTTTCCAAATTCGCAATTTGCTATGCTCCGGTCCTTCCTGAAAGACGTTGGGACGCGAGCTGAGGACAACCGCTCAAAATATTGCCGCATTAGAAGGGTATGACCCAAGGAAGAGTAATTGAACTAGTACTGTGCACCGCGGTATTTCCGGTTGCAGACGCCCAATAATATAATATATCTGCCTCTGGAGCACTGCCTGTCACATCCATTCAAACGTTTGATGCTCGCTGCCCCCTGGGATATCCGTAACTCCACCCTTTAGAGAGACTTTGGCACTCCCCCAGTTTGCTCTCATCTCAATCGTCAAACCAGCAGATGTAGAGAACGATTGCAGGCCCCCACAAATCTAATGTTATTAGAAAAACGCACACTAGTATATTTAAAGATACGTTGTTATTTTTTTAATTAACGTTAAAAAACATTATTTTTTTACCATATCATCCTTCGATGTAATTGCGGACCTTTTCTCTTATATGAGGTTTCCGGCTTGAGAAAAGGCTCTCTTTGATGAGGCACTGCTTGCAGGAGTGGCCACAATTTTGCAGCTAGCTTTGTACTGAAGGGGAATCTGGTCTTCACCCGAATTCTTTTAAACAGCTTTCTAAAGTTGATTTTAAATTTGCACCTATTTAATAGATTTTATATTTAACAAATAATTAATTAATTTTGTTAAAATTTGCTTAGAAATGAATGACAATTAGGCTCTGAGCTATTTGATCTATTCATTGAACCCTTTGAGCTATTTGAGTTGAGCATGATTGATCTAGTTGCTTTGTTGAGCTGAGCTGAATCATTTCAAAAAGATCAAACAGCTCCTGGCTCATGTCATGAGCTATAATTCAATGAATAAATAATTTTGTAAGCTTTGAGTAGAAGTTCATAGATAGTTCAAATCAGAAACAAAGTCAAGGGCTGTAATACGCATTGTCAGATCTGACCTACTGCCTAAAGGTTTTTTTAATATCTGGTCGATATTGTTAGTCAGAGTCTTAAAATCGGCAGTAATACCCCATCAATGTAAACATGTTAAAGTTGCTACTTTGCTGTAATATCAATTTGAGTTTGAAGATAGATATTTCAAATCAGAAACAAAGTCAAGGGGAACTTTGATTCAATTCATGCAGGGCTCTATTGGATACTGAGGTACTGTTTGGTCAGTAAGTGTCTGTATAGGTGCGCACAGTTTTCCATGTCCGTTTTGTAGTTAAGTGTTCTTGTCAGTGTGTGTGTCCATAATATGTAACATCTCTAGAGTGAAGCGTTTGCTGTAGGATTGTTGTTTATTTAAAGTTCGGCGAGCGTCCACTCTCCATACAGTCTGTAGTCTGACTGACGTTGAGCTATTATTGTTTTAAGTTTTGATTCATTGCAACTGAAAAAAATATATTTAAGTTTTAATGGGCTCGACGAGGCCAGAAAGCTTAAACTAAATAGTACCCATTCGCCTTAAGCTACTTCAAAATTTCGAAAATGAAATCTGTGCTACATACCAACGAAACCCAACGGTTGTCAATTTTTAAAATTTATCAAATTATTCCCATTTAGAAAACAAAATTTTGGCAATATTGAATAAAAAGGAAAAACTTGTCAAAAAGTTAGAGCCTCTTCGTCAAATTATCAATTTTTCAACCTATTTTCTTTTCCACGTTGAATATACAAAATAACCTTACGATTCAAGGGGCACTCGTATGACCTTAAATTTTTCATTAAAAAAAACCGTCTAGTGTGTAACCATTGACATGATCATTTTTCTTGGTTAGTGTAATACTTAAGCGCTATTTACACGACCTGATCACTCAGATGCTGTGAGTTTACATTAAGGTACTGAGATGAGCGATCAGGTGAAATAGGACAGATTCCATTTGGCTTAAGCACTCAGCTAAGTGGCAACGATCGAATTACAGTGTGACCTAATTGCATTGTGCTGGCGTTGCCACTTTCTGGCTGACGATATACATTTGTTATCGAATTTTGGCTATCGGTTAAGTTTTTTATGTAAAAATATCAGTCACAATGTTCATATGAACCAGATAAATCCAATGAACCAATTGTTCTGTAACTGGCTCATCTGATCCTCGCAGGCATGTGTAAAAGCGAAACAGAGTTGATCAGATGTGTTTAGGTCTGACAAAAAAGCAAAACTCTGACGAAAACTCATCTGAGTGATCAGGTCTTGTGAATAGAGCTTTAGGCTGACGCTGCATAAGTAAGAAAGCTTAAAGCTTTCGACGGAATTTAGCTGCGGCCTAGCTTCAATTAATTTTGATATCAGAATGCGCATAAGTTGTTGAAAAGTGTGACCAAACACAATTTGATAAAATAAAAAATTACAGATAAATTACATTTTTTTAAATTCAATTAAAATATTTATAGCAATCTTAAATTGAAAAACAAAAAAACATTTATTTTATTATAACCGCAAAGTAATAAAAAAAACAAAACAATGAGACAGGGGATAGTCAGAAGAAAGAATAAATAAAGACCGCAACGAAGTATAAAGAATTTTGAAAGGGAACGACAATTTTAAAATTATTTAAAAACCTCGCAAAATCTAGCGTTAGATTAAACGTATCCACAGGCACAGGTTCTGGCAGAGCTTCTATAATACTTTAGGCCAAAGTTATATATCTTATATAACTTTTCTTCAACACTCATGAAGTTGTTTCTTCTTTTCATAATATGTTTTATACTTATATTTTTATCTTGGTGTTGGTTATTGTATTACCTGTGTTTTTGTTGAAAATATGAAAAAAAAAACTGGTTGATTTTAATAACAAAACAAAAACAAAATGGCTTCGTTTTTTGATATTAAATTTATTGTTTCAATTTTTCTTTTTCCAAAGCTTCTGTGACATTTTTAACGAGTTAATTACGTTTTTCTTTGTGCTTTTGTTTGTGAATTAAAATGAAATTTGTTGTTTTAAATTTAATTTTCTGTGCCGCGCCAAAAAAAATAAAAACAAAAGAACAAAACTAAGTTAAACCAACAATTTTATTGATATTATTGCCACATATGTACATGACATTTTGTAATAAACCTTACTTAATTTTACACACACACACACACTCAAGTATATACTTTGGTAATGGTATTTTGCCTTGGCACGTGTTTTCTCTCTCTTAGCCATGGCCGTGCCAGTAAACAAAAAAAAAAAAAGATGAAGCGTTGCGCATTAATTTCTTTTAACTTTTTTTGACATTTTTTTGATGCTGCTGCGTTCAATTTGAATTTGAATTTCGTTCGGCTTGTGTGTTTAAGCTGCCATCATTTTGTTACTAATACGACTCCATTTGTGCTTTCTCTCTCTCTCCCCCTCTCTTCACTCAACAAAAACAACAACAACAGGGTGAGTGCGTGGTACTGCGTGATCGCAAATTAAATATTGCACCGGCCATTAAAGAAGCAGGTGAGTGTGGATTCACTTGGTGTATTCCTACGTAGATTTTCTCATCACTTAAAACTTTGTCCTTAGCCCAATCCCCTACAATCGATTGTGGCCACAAATGGGGCTGTTTATTATACCACCACACCGCCGGCACCGATTAGCAATATCCCGATGGATCAATTTGCTGCTGCTGTTTATCCGCCAGGTAAGTTTTTTGTTTCTTTTTTTTAAGCTGGGTAAAACTTAGATGAAGAAAGTTAATCAGTTTGTCGCTCAGTTGCTCACTCACTTAAAAGTTCAATTGTTCAGTTTTTTTTTCCATTATGTGCCAAACTGTACTGAAGCGCTAAATAATGTTTGTTAAGAAATGCAGAAATGCAGCACTGTAACGTAAACCGCAGTAGAAAAGAGTTCGTTGCTTCTTTTGGAGGAATTTTTAGAGGGCCAAAAGATTCTAACATTTTAAAGGTTTCGGTGAACTATCATTGTATAAACAATAAAAATTTATGTGTCTGGATTATGGTGAAGTTTTAATAGTAAGTCATGAAGACAGCTAAATATTTAAATAAATAAAAGGTGTAGACTAGGCATATGACCAAATTTTAGAACCTAATTTACATGGTACTACATGACGGGGAATACCAAAGGAATAATATATACACAAATCTCAGACCATTTACGAGAAATAAACTGTTTTTGTTAACATGCAAAATACTCATCCTAGGTGGGTCAAATATTCCCACGACCCCTCTTACGAGTGCAATATGCAATTTTCATCCAAAAGTCAAAAAGCTCTACGACAGACCCAGTCCTCATACAAAAGTTGATTTATTGTGAAGTATCATTTATTTTCACTGAGGAAAAAAAAAAATCAATCTAAAATCTAGATTGAAAATCTCTTTTTCGAGAAACTTGCAATCTCTTTAAAACAAGATTGAAAAAGAGAAAAGATTTATCATCTCGCAACTTATCACCCATCCTTTCTAAGTTAAAAAACTTTATGATACCCACCTAGCATTTGGAAGATAATTAAAAAAAAAAATCACCTTGAAGTGTCTTTTTCGAGACCTTTCGATGATTAAAAAGAGATTCATTTCATGGGCGACTTAAGAAAGACGCGAAAATGACTCATGCAAATGCTCAAAATGTGATACATTTAAAAATGACTCGAAAAAGGCTCGCAAATGACTGGAAAAGGAGTTGAAACTGATCAGTAAACGGTATAGAAATGGCTCTTTACTAAGAGTCGCGGCTAGGGTACCATTTTCTCCCGACAAAAGTATCATTTATGATCAGAAACGATCATTTATGAAATGAGCGCATTTATGACTATTTTAATCAGACAGAGGACTCGAAAAAGACTCGAATGTTATCAGAAATTTCATAAAATGTTGGCTGGGTATATATCAGTGGCCGGCATAACACACATGCTCATTTTGGCCTTGCGTGTGTGTGTGTAGCCACCCAGCCAGCATTTGCAAGATCGTTTGTACAAAAATCACTTTGAGGAGTCTTTTTCAAGTGGCCTTGCTGATTAAGAAGAGATAGGTGATTAAAAGAAGACTCGTGCATATGCTTAAAATGTGATTCATTGAAATAAGACTAACAAAAGTAAAGCAATCGAAAATTGATCGCGCGGTTGATTGAATAATAAATGTTTTTGGTCTCGAGTCGAAACTGATAGGTAATACGACTCGAAAATGACTCGGAAGGGCGAGTCATAAATGACTCCTTTAGAAGAGTCATAAAAGACTCTTTCGGAAGAGTCACAAACGACTCTTTCAGAGGAGTCGCGGCTGGTGTACCATTTTCTCCCGACGAAAGAGTCATTTCGGACATGTCAGTAAGAGGAGTCAAAAAAGACTCGAATATGATCAAAAATTTCTTGAAATGCTGGCTGGTTACGCTCATATATCCCACCTAGCATTAGGAAGAACATTTTGACAAGAATCAACTTGATGAGTCTTTGTCGAGACCTTTTGATGTTTAAAAAGGGATTCACTTCATAGGCGACTTAAGGAAGACTCGAAAATGACTCATGCAAATGCTCAAAATGTGATTCATTTAATAACGAATCGAAAAAGACTCGCAAGTGACTCGAAAAGGGGTCAAAACTGATCAGAAAAGGGATAAAGTCGCGGCTAGGGTTCCATTTATCCCGACAAAAGTGTCATTTATGATCAGAAAACGAGCGCATTTATAACTATTTTAATCAGACAGAGGACTCGAAAAAGACTCGAATGTGATCAGAAATTTCATGAAATGCTGGCTGGGATAGCACTATTTTGTTGTTGTAAAGAGCGCAGAATAAGCTTGTACACTGTCGGAACGTTTTTTCACAAATATATATTAAAGAAGGAGAGCCGCTCGCTTCGCTCTTACTAAATGAATTTAGTGTTTAAAATTTGTCTATCATTAAATGTTTCGTTCTTCAGAATGACACAATGAAATGAAATAGGCGTTCAAACACACATTTTTGTCCCAAATTTGAGATATTTTTGACTAATTTTTTACTTTTTGAGGAAAGTATTATTCACAAAGTGATTGATTTAGTGACCTTTTTGATTGAAAATCGTAGAACTGTTTTGGTTCAGTGTTTTTGGAGTTTGCTACTGATGTCGGAGTTTGCTTTAAGCCTACCTTTGGGATTCCCAAGCGTTAGTAGCAATTCTGTCATGAGGTAACTTCTGCCAACACACCAGGGCGCTGTCCTTACTGTGACCAGCTTAGTGTCAACCAGCCTCTTTTGTGGTGTTCATCGTGTCTTGTTTTAGAAAAGTTATGGACAAAATCATAACTTTAATGACCTAGGTAAAGTATTTATAGAAATGTAGAAAGTTGAATTTTTTTCTACAAATTTATAGTATAGATTTGATTCTAAAATGTATCCTAGTGTGTATCAAACGGTCCAAAAAATGTGGGGAAATTGCAATACTCATATGTGACTTCAGATAAACGGGTAAATAGGAAGTGTGGATCAAAAAACGCGAAATTTTCAAAATTTCGTTATGCGTTTAGATTATTGTGAAGATTTAATAGACGACGGGTAAATAGGAGTTGGCGGTTCATCTGTCCAAAAAAATCTCGAAATTGTTTCTAATGCAGAGTTTTATTCTGAGATTAGATTTTGTAAAGATTTAATAGTTGGCAATTTTCGGAGTAAATAGGAGAAGTCAATTGGTTCCACGAAATCGCAAATGTGTAAAATTTTATAATGAGCTTAGATTGCCATGTCACGGCTAAATGTTCTGGTAAATTTTACTCCGGCTGACAGAACGGTCCAAATAATCTCGAAATTGGGCAAAATTCATTTATGAGATTAGATTATCATGACGAATAAACGCGTAAATAGATGGTAATAGACGGGTAAATAGGAGTTGTAGATCAAACAAAATTTTGTGAGTTTTGATTATCATGAAGACCTAAACATACGGATGGTAAAGATCTAAAGTTCCAACACATGGCAAAAATTTAATAATTATGAGTTTAATTATAAACACAAGGAGATAGATAGATGGTGTAGATCAAAAGGTAAAAAAAATCGAGAAAATTACTCAATTTTAAAGATTATCATGAAGATTTAATAGATGGCAATTGTACATCTTTTTCGTTTTGTGTTCAAAATACTAACGGGGGCGTAGCAACGCGCACCGGGACAGCTCGTTTAATATAAAATTATGTTTTCCGTTTATAATTTAAAAAAAAAGTTCGTATACCGAACCTCTTTTTTTTAGTTAGCCCACACAAATGATACATTTCTGGTTAAATATTGTAAAGGTTCGATTTATGGTCCGGTTCGATATAGCCAAACCGAACAAAACTGCAAATGAGAAAGCAACTGAACAATTGAACAACAAGGAGCAAGTGCGAGTCTAGCTTAAATAGTTCTAGTTTTTGATTTGATGAAAATTTTCTCTATATTTTTTTGTCTTTTTTTCTCTTCTTTTTTATATATTTCATAACTCTGTTCTTCTTTTTCTCTTGATATATGTATGTACTACACCACCACCACCACCACAACCAACCACATCATAATCTACAACAACTACAATATGCAAAATTTCTATTGGGTAACAATTAACCAATCCTAGTTACTGACTTTACAGCCGCTGGAGTGCCAGCCATCTACCCACCTTCAGCCATGCAATATCAGCCATTCTATCAGTACTACAGTGTGCCAATGGTGAGTCTTAATAAAAGGGGATGTGGGGTAGGAAAGGGGTTTTGATTGAATGATTTTTTTTGTTTTTGCACCCACAGAATGTACCCACCATTTGGCCTCAGAATTATCAAGGTAAGTTTTTAAATCGCTCTCACTTTCACTCTCTCTCTCTCTCTCTCTTTGTGGTATCTCTTATATGTTGGTAGCTACACATTGGTATTTGCTTTGTTTTCTTTCTTTTTTCTTGGCTGCACCACCACCACCAACAACAACAACAACCAACCAACCAACCACATCACAAAAGGTTAAAAAAAAAACCAAAATACGTAAACAAATTTATGTAGTCGCCAATTTTTTCGTTGAGAGCTGCCCCCATACGACAACCAACCAACCAACCAACAACAACAACAGCAGATGCCACTTCAACAAGAACAACAACAACAACAACACCCTCAACAGCAGCCGCACTTCTAGCTTATAATTTAGTTTAAATTATAATTTTATTTATATATTAATTCTAGTTTATTTTTAGTTTTGACTATTTTGGCCACAAAAAGAATGTAATTAATTAGATGAATGCCATGCCCCAACACACACTCACACACACACAAACACACACACACACACGCTAAGGAAATTCTACATATTTTGATTTTCCTTCTTTCTGGTTTTTCTTTGAATTTTTTTTGCTTGCTCTGTATATAGCCCGAATGTATGTATGTATGTATGTATGTATATAGAGAGTAGTAGTCGACGGCATACATACTCGTATTTTTTATAGCCTACACAAATGAAACATTTGCCAATTTCTCTCATATATTGTAGGAATTTATCCATGTTAACTTTGAGGATGCAGAACAACAACAACAACAACAATCGTGATGCTACTACCACTACTAAGTACTACTACAACAACAACAACAACAACACACAGAAAAAGCATAATTAGAATTTATTTGAAAACAAAAAACAGCAGCTGCAATTTTCAAAATTTCATAAACTCACTAACATATAAGGACTGTAAAGGACATCACGCACACACACACACTCACGCACCACTGTAAAATGCTGTAAAGTAAGCTGCTTATGTTTTATGGGAAGGGAAGGGGGAGGGGGAGGGGGGAGCAAAGTAAAATTGACTGGAGATGATGTGGATGTTTTGTGTGTCTGTGTGTGTCAGTTGGGGATAGAATTTGTGAGTGGAAACATTTTTAATGTGCAATTAGCCAAGTTATATAGAGTGCAGGGGGTGGGGGGAGGAGGGGTAGGACAACACAAGCAACAAAAACACACACTAAATACAGTTCAATTTTCTCAACTCGAATCCAACTGCTGAAATGTAATCCTGTAACAGCAACATTACTCAAAGTAATCCTTTTTTCGTAGAATTTTTGGAAGTGTTTTGTATATTTCCCACAGAAGTAATCCAAATTTTAATTCCTTGAATGAAAGACTGCATCTGTATCGGAATTATTTGTGAGTTCCTCTACACGTTAGAGCAGAAAGGATTATCCCTTTAATAAAGTACGTAAGGATACATATTTCGCTCGATTTGGTTCACTTCAGATTGCATATGAGAAAGTAAGAAAGACATGGCAGCAAGTATAAGAATGCTACAACAACAATGAGCAAAGCTTATAAACATAGATCCTCTGCTGGTCTTACTGTTGTGACAGGGCTATGGATGCCAAAATACGGTGAATTTTGTTTGGGTTGCAGGTCTTAAAAACCGGACCTGAACAGGACCACCTCTAATTGAGAAGGATTAGTTCAAATATAATCCCAAATGAATAGTGTCAAAGGTTAGGATTGACAGTTACAATCGACCATCATAAATCACAAATCGCATATCGAAACTATCTGCTGGATTGGGCCCATTTTTGGGTCGTCAGTGTATGAAAACGACGTCGACCTGCTTGCGCTGATGCGCGAATTAATTAATATTATTTCATTTTACATTTCTCATTCAAATTCTTTAGGGCCGATTTTTTTAATATGTTTTAAAACTTGAAGGTCCTACACAGGAGTGCCCAAACGTAGCTTACGGCAGTGCGGAATCCAATACATATGAAGAAAATCAAATTAAAGAAAAGTAATAGTAGCAGATAGTGTAAAGGCTTACGGCAACTCTTATCTTACAGTTTCTAAATTTGTCCATATTGTACTTAACACATCAAGAAATAGTGTAAACATGGTACTTAAAAAAAAATGATTTTGTATTTGGATCAAGAATTGTCAAACTTATCATACTATATTGACAGCGTTTGTGTTGAAATATTTAAATATTTTGGTTCAATGCTTCCTAAACTGAGTTCTTGCAAGTCAAAGCCTTTTTTACTTTGCCGTATAAATTCTAGTGAGTTTTACAGAATTTTCTATAATTTGCTGTCTTGGTTACGTATCACGAAGTATGAAAAAATTTAAAGAAATCGCTTAACAGAAGATTTGGGAAAGAGCTCTTTAATGACTATCGCTGATTTACTAGTTTCGCTCTCATTGACTAATGCTCCAACAAGAAACCATTTCTTATAATCTCTCCCACCTTAGTCATTTTTAAAATGACAAATAACAACAAAAAAAAGCATACTGAAATGAATAAGATTAAATAAGTAAAATGTCCGTAATATGGACTCTTTCAGCAGATAATCCAGATTGTATAGAACAGTGTCCGGCAAAACACACATGCTTTTTTTGCCTTTGCATGTGTGCGTTCAGACACGCGAGAGCGCTCTCAGTTAGCACATGTTTGTTATTGCAAAAGAGAGCAGTGTTCGCCTTCCTTGTATATTGTTTACTAGTATCGACGTCAACAGAAACCCTTTCTTATAATCACTGCATTTGAAGCACTTTTAAGATGCACACAAATAACAACAAGAATACTGAAATGAATAAGATTAAATAAGTGTATGTGGACTCTTTCAGCAGATAATCCAGATTGTTTAGAAAGACTCATCTCAGCCCTATGATGCCCCACACGGGATTGAAACTAAAAGAATAATATGTTGTTATGGATAGCGACCTATGTTTTTTATTTGGGATTTTTTTAGCTGGCTCGAGGTCAATGTTTTTTACGTGAAGAATAATATAAATCTCGGCTGAAGGGCAAAAACTCTCTCACACAATTTTAACCAATCATAGTTTTTGTGCGAGTCTTTTTCAGCAATCATGTTTGTAAAATTTACCAATCGGTAATCCCTGCATTCGGCAGTTACAATCTGTCATTATAAATCACAAATCGCCAATCTGCTGAATAGGCCCATTGTTGGGTTGTCAGTGTATTAAAACGATTTCGATCTGATTGCCCTGATACGCGGATTGATTATAATTATTGCATTTTACGGCCGAGCCCATGTATGTATTAAAACTTGTATCAAAATGCCAGAAGATCCGGTTCGAAGGTTAGAATCAGAATTTAAGGTTCAAAGGTTCGATTGACGATTTACCAAATATTCGAGCTTCAATAAAATATGCCATAAATATTTACAAACGTACTGAACAAACAATCGTGCTTGAAATAAAGATTCACATAATATTCTTCCCCAATGTGCTTGGGAACGAGCGGTTTGCCTGTCCTTTGACACTAACGTAACCGATTTGTGGGCAGGTTTTCATACACTGAAGACCCAACGATGGACTGACTCAGCAGATAATCCCGATGAGCGTTTACTGATTTGAAATTGCTTAGAGAGACTCAACTCTGCCCTATGATTGCACGGGATTGGAACTAGAAGAAGATGAGTCTCTGCTGAAGGGCAAAAACTCTTGGTAACCAATCATAGTTTTGTTTTCTATTTAGTAAACATTACTGTCCCAATCGGCAATCAGTGTATTCAGCAGGTAAAATCGGCCATCATAAATCACAAATCGCATATCCAAATTATCTTCTGTATGCGCCCATTGTTAGGTCGTCAGTGTAAGAAAATGACGTCGACCTGATTGCCTTGATGCGCGGATTAAATACATTTTACATTTCTCTTTCAAATTGTTTTTGGACCGATGTAAAAGGTAAAATTGGCTATACAGCTCCTCCAGCGGGGCCAAGCCAAGCTTCTCTCAATCTCTTGGCCTGCAGTTTAACGCCGAATCCGAACGGCAAAGTTTGAGAATTTGCTTTTTATGGCTAGTTACTTCACAGCTGGCGCCAATGAATATCCGGATCAAAAGTTAGAACTAAATATTGACCGATGGTTAATGTTCGAAAATTTGAGCTTTAAGGTTTTGGCTCGAACTTTGGTTCGACTCACAATTTACCGATTTCGAGCTTTATTAAAATATGCTATAAATCTTCAGTAACTTACTAAACAATGGATTGCGAGTTTTTAAAGATTCACGTGTAATATTATGGATTGAACGTTTAACACATTAACGTTACCAAATTGTTTTTAATCCGTTTTTAATTTGGTTTGCACATAGGGCAGGCAATTAGTCAGGTTTTAGTTGTGTATAACAGGTTCAGGTTTAAGCTTAGTATACACCTCAACAAAGAAACTGCCAAAACAAAATACTAACTAAAAAATAACTCGCAAAACAAAGTCCTTTGTTGTCAAAAGCGAGTGAGTTGTTTTGGCAGTTCCTTTGTTGAGGTGTATACTAAGCATATGCTATTTTTCCTAAATTGTTTTGGTTCTAGGTTCGGTTCGCAGTTAAACAAAACATCGGGATTCAGTGTAAGGACCGTTTCGGTTGCGGTTGTGTATTGGCATTAAGTAATTTCGGTGTTAAAAGTATGATAAGAATGAAAAATAGGTTGATCCAAGAGTGCATTTTAATCAATTTTAGTCAATTCAAGTATAAATTTTGTAAGTCTGCAAACTGATCAAAAACCGAACCGGTTCATATGGGTTTGTGTTGGGTTAGTTAAATCTTCTAAATTTTTAGTTCAGAAAAATTCAATTCAAGAGCAAATACAATTTCTTTAGACTCAAATTGTTCTTTTCTAATTCAGTTAGTAGCCTAATTTTCTGGCTCTTGACTAGGGTTATCGAAATATCGATATCGAATAACGAAGTTGTTGGTTGGCGACCTTTCTAATTCTTAAAAGTTGATTATAGCCGGCTCTAGGTCGTGAATAAAAAACACAATGATTTTTTAAGGATTCATAACTTTTAACGATATTTTTGTGAATACTTTTTTTTTGTTTTTGGACAAAAAGGAAGATTTCCTAAGGGCATTCTCTTGGATATTAGTAATATCAGTAATACTTGTAATATCCAAGACAATGCCTTCAGAAAACCTTCCTTTTTGTGGCCGAATCTAACAAAAGAACACACCAATAATATATTCAACAAGTATTCGATATCGATATATCGACATCCCTACTCTTGACCCTGAAAGAATCCTTCAGTTGAGTTCTTGTTTTTAACAATTGTTTTTAACAATAATAAAATATCGAATAGTGAAAGATTTAGGACCAATTACTCATCCTCTAAATAGATGCTAGCAATTAACTTTGTTAAGGCTATTTAAAAGATGAGAAATCGGTCCTTATACAGATAGTGAGCACGCAAGACTTTTGACCAATTACTGGCTTTCTGTACTCACCGATTAACTCATTAATAATTTCACGTTTGTGCGAAAAGCACGAGTCCAAACTCACTCGGTGTAGACCAGAGACCTGGTAAGTCCATGAGTGTATACCAAGGGCCGGCAAAACACACATGCTCATTTAGCGTTGCGCGCGTGTGTTAAGCCACTCGAGAGAGCGCTCATTTAGCACAGCTTTGTTGTGGCAAAAGAGAGCAGTCTAGGCTCGTATTCTGGACTAGATTCTAACTGACAGCTCAACATTTGATTCGAGTTGATAGAGTTTGACTGTACTGTAACATTTTAAACACCTCTAGGGGGGGCCATTTTTAATCTTATTTTATGTTGGGGGGAAAAAAACAAAAACACAGCGCAGCAATTATATTACAAATACATATATATATATATTATATACGAGATACAACTTACTATATACAAATACAGAGGCAGAAAAATGTGAAAAAAGCACAAACACTCTCACACACACACGCATACATATATACTATAGATTAACTGATACCTATATAAATGGTAGCTAAGAGTGGGCAGCGATCGAAAGATTAAAGACATAAAATTATGCATAAATTAATTTATATACATATATATATATATACACATATAAAAAACATTAATGTAAATGTAACTTGTAACTGTTATACACCCACACACACACACTCACACACAGACAAAACATACTACAAACAAGCCGAAGTATGAACAAAAATGTAAGAGAATTTTCAGTCGTTGTAAGCCAAGCAAAACTTGATAACTGAACGAAATTTTAGTCTAGGCACCTAAGCAAAGCAAAAAGTGAACTAAAATAAATGAAAAAAAACAAAAACCTAAAATACACACACACACAATAAAATATTCAAAATATGCTAGCAAAAACAAAAAAAAAAAAAAACACACCTAGTTTATAGAGACTTATATAAAGAGACTATTAAAAGAAAAAGCAAGCTAAACTCAAAACTCTAGCAAAAAAAAAAAAAAAAGTAACAAACTAATACCTAAAGCAATACATAGACACTCATAGGTGTGTGTTACACAAAAAATATAGCTAAATAGACGACGAGTAAATCTGCAAAGAAAAACAAATTCATTTTTTACATCAATTGGAAACTTTTTCTGTTAAATCTATTGTTATGATGATAATCAAAAATTTTGCGGAGGCAGCGGCATTAATTTTTTTGTTTTTAACAACTTTCGGGAGCAGCTCTAGCGAATTCCATTTGAAATTGGTGCATAATTTGGCTGAATGAGAAATTTCACATAAATGTTTATAAATATTATACGTAAATGCCTTATTGATGAACAAAATTATTTGCCCATATTAAAAAAAAAAACAACAAAAACCCAGAGGTTTCAAAAATACCTGCTAAAAGAAAAACGAAAGTAGTTGCTCTCTCTGACACAAAAAAAAATTCTGCAGCTGCCGCCGCAAAAACCCAAAAAATAATAAAAAAAAAAATAATTATTCTTCATAAACTTGTTGACAAATTTTTACCTAAATTGTTAAATAGTTAAAAAATACCAAAACATACAAACAAGAAAGAAAAAACAAAAACGAATTGTAACAATAATAATTAGAAATCACACTCTTTGTTAAAGAAAACGAAATGAAAAGGAAAGCAATAATTCAAAAAAATGGAAAGCAGGAAGAAACCACCAGAGGAGAGAGTACTTAACTTAAAATAGTCAAAAAGGGGTTAGAGTTTGGGTTAAACTGCTCAATTTGTTGCTCTTTTTGGTTCAGTTGCTCACTGACTTCTTCTGTATTGTTCAATTGCTCACTCTCATGCTTTTGTTCAGTGGTTAGTAACTGAACAGAAAAGAATAAGCCGGTGAACTAAGGCAAAAAGTGATTATTTAAAAACAAGTGAGCAACTGAACCATAAAGAGCAATTCAAGACTTGCTCAGAGCTTCAATTGCCGAGTAACTGAACAGTAAAAGAACTGCAGTAAGCAATTTAACCACCAAAAAAATTGAACAAAAAAGAGAAGAAATACTCTGTGAGTAACTGAACAAAGCCCTACTCACTTGTTCTGCTTATTTACACCCCCAACAAAAGAAAAAGAGATACTCAACCAACTCTCAAACGAAATGTGGATATTTTTTTTCCATCCTAGTCCAAACTCTCTGGCAAAAGTTTGTTGGATTTTGAGGATTTTTGGTTAATCAACAACAACAACACCCACACAACACACTCATCTGTCCAAAATCTTTCCAGCAATCTTTTTCTTCCGCAGACTTATAATAATAATAATACAAAATAAACAACTTAAACAAAAAAAAAAAAACCCAAGGCATAACTTAAGTATATACGTGATATTTTGAAAAAAGCAAAAATTCATAAATAAATTGTTTAGGTTTAACACAATATTAAAAATAAAACAAAAAAAAACTTATTTATATGATATATAAAAATATATATATATATATTATACACATTATTATAAAGGTAATGCCCAGGCATAATTAATTAATTAATAATGAATGAAAGATGAACATTTTTGCTGACAAACAAAACACAAGGAAAGTTCTTAAGTTTTTACTGAGCAGCAGCAAAGAGCAGAGAGCAGATTGTCCCATCGTAAACAAAATCTATATAGTGAATATTTATATTACATATACATACATATATAAATATATATATACATATATATATATATATATTTAAATGAACAAACATACAGAAAAATGGAAAATTAGTCAAAGTAAATGAAAGGAGAACGTGAAAATTATATATCATAGCGCAAAAGAATATATATATTTTAACGAACAAGAAAATCAACTGATAAAGTGCAGCTCAACCAGGAGCACAAATGTTTTTAGACTAAGTACCTACCTACCTAAATGAATTCAACAATTAAGAAGCCTAATTTGTATAATTATATATACAAAAACAAAAAACAATTATCAAAACAAAAAGCCCACATTAAACCAATTGTGAACAGAGAAAAACATGATCATCACACACACAACACACACATACACAACCCTCTAAACACTATGCCTATATACTACCTATACGTATGTGGAAAAGAGTAAAGAAAAAAGAGCATAAATAGCAATAACAATAAAGCAACAGCTACTTAATAATTTTAGCAAAATGCAAAACACGCAAAAAAAAAAATGGAAACTATTGCAAACAACTTTTATTTGATTTATTATTTTTTCAAAAGGGCGGATTTGAAAAGTCTTGAAAGAGAAATTTTAAACAATCAGAGGAACTCTTTTAAATTTTAGTCAATTTGGTTGAAATATTAAAAAAAATTAGATGACAAAAAGGTTGACCGAATCAGACAAACATACGAAATCGACATCAAGGCTACAAATCGAAATTGTCATGTAAAATTTGCTATATAGCCCCAAAGGGCCAAGCCAAGCTTTTCTAAACGTCTTGGCGTGAGAAAGGGACCTTCAGCTTAACGCCGAATCCGAACGGCAAAGTTTCAGAAGCTTTTTCATGGCTGTGAACCGGATGTTCTAAAGTTTTTTTTCTAAAGTAAGAAACATTTTATTAACACATTTTATTAGATATTCCGAGGCGGGCTTGAACCCACGACCTCCCGCACAGCAGGCCAGCACATTAACCGCTCCGGCCACCTTAATCGAAATAACCATTGCAATTTTTTGGGTAATTAAAAATGTAATTACCTATATTTACTTTAAAGTAATGAAAAAATCAGAAATAACTTCAATTACTTTTAAGAACCAATACTAAAATTTTTGGGAACAATTATTGCAATAATTGTAATGGTAATTAAATTTTCAATCACCCAAAAAATTGTATTTCGATTTACAGTCCTGAGCTACATATGCCAAATGTGGCCTCTGTTGGTTGTGGTCGCTTTTCGGCTTGTTACAGGCCCGGCGGCATTTTTACTCGCCTATTTCTGCGGTTTTTGGACTAATAGGCTAGTAGTAACTCAGCAACTTTCAGGTTGATGCCAGGAATTGGCGATTTGATTCTTGTGTGTGTGGAACATAACACCTAAAATGTGCATGGTCACTCTGATCAGTCTCAGTTTTTAAGCACTGTCAAATATTTGAATTTAAATTAATTTATAAAAATAAATCATTTCCACAGGAGTCAGCATGCTGCTCAGAGTAGGTGCTACTTTTTACTACTACCGATATCTGAGCATGACACTGCAGTGTGGGCCGGATGGCCCAAAACATTACAGCAGCATGTTGTTATCTCCACAGCAGTATATCTTCTTTGTTGGTTCGCCAATCAAATAAAGTTTTTCATTCCGCTGGAACATAGTTGTTAATCGTTCAAAGCAGGGGTGCTCAAGCCCATTCCGCAAGAATGCTGGAGCGTATACGGCCCACGGACGCCATAAGCATATCTATGCATGCTTTCCTCTCTTTTGCTCTGAGACCCGAAAAAGTTGCTAGGATCAAGAGTTCCATATACGGATAACGCGCTTAAATACCTTGACGTGTCTTTGGACCGCCGCTAGATATGGAAAGTCCATGTGACTCGTGCAGTAGCTACGGTTGAAGCAATGGCATTGGAGCTCGATTGGCTTCTCAAACCTCGTAGCGGTGGAATCTGGGGGATCCCGTTATGGGGTATGCTCCATGTCCTGTTCAAAAAGACAAAATCCTCAAATATCTTTAATATTTGAGATCGATTTGCACCGACTAGGAATTCATTTTGGACCCTTGGTGAAATTTTCTTAGAATTTTTCGTAGATTTCGTTCTTGCTATACGCTTTGTTGATTTTTTTCCCTATAAAAATCGAACCCTAAAACGGCCATTAAAAATGGTCATTTGGCGGTGAGGACGTTTCTTAAAAACTTTTCAGTTTTCATAAGCTTTTGAAATAACGATATATCGATGTTTTTTGGACCCGATATATCAAATATCGATATTGAAAATTTTGATTTTTGATATGATCGATATTGATATTTTGAGAAATATCGACAACCCTGGTCTTAACCAACGACATCTCTCCGACCTTTGTGTCCCTAGAAAGCGTGCCTCTGGCGGTCTCATCAATTTGGCATAAGTGTTTACTTGGCCCCATACCCTACCATTCTCTGCACGCTGCAAAATAGTGTAGAAGCATCACATCCAAAATAATTGTTGGCAATAAATACCTGAGCTGTGTATCAGCTGCTCTCTGTACCCACACAAGCTTTTGAGCCCTCTCGATAAGAGACTGCAGATTTCGTTCATGAAAATACCTGGCAAAGTTTTTTTTATATGAAGTTTGCCAGGAAAATTTAGTTTCCGCATTGCTGGATAACCGGCTTTAGGGAAAAAATGTTTTGAAATTTTCCTAAATTAGGAAGTTTTGTGTAATCCAGAGTCCGGCGCGTTTCTATCTACTATGTATAGAAAAATGCCTTACAGCAGCGACGTCGACACACCAACAGTATAAGCTTGTCGCTGTGCTGCATCGGCAACAACAACGCAGTGCAAAATAAACTTCGTGTCAAAGGCTACACACTCATTGTTTTATAAGCTTTAAGAGCTTTTCCACCACGTGAGAAACAAATGTTTCACACGATTACCGGTAGCTGCTGCTTCCATGGCTTGTCTTGAGTTATAAACCGAAAATAAAAGCCGCAGCTCTTCCAACCTATGAAATCGAAGAGTTCTTTTATGAACGGCAAGCAAAATATGAATTGTACTCATTCATTCTCTTGAGCTCTGTAAACTTATTCACACCTAAAATAAATAATATAACAAGTTGTTATTTCAATAGTGCGACCAGCTGATCGCGCATTTACAAAGAACAACAAAGTCGTATTGACCAATGTAAGCCGGCTCTGGAAAAACAAACTGAACAGAAACCCATCATCTAGTTCGGTATGAAACCCTACACAAAGAAAAATATCAAATGGTCATGATTTTGGTCTGTTATTTCCGTGAAACATGAAAAAGAAACTAGGCCACGACGGGAATTTGAACCCACAACTTCGGCGACCTACGTGGTCGTCCCTTCCTCCCTTGCCCACCCTTCCCGAGAACCACCTTGGAGGAGGAGGCTACTCCACCTTCAACTATCTATTAGAACTATGGTTAATATCTATTTTTTTCTGGATCTTGGTCGCCGGCAAAGCGAGAACAAAATGTTCTTGAAACGAGCACATAATGTTTATAAGACAAGCCCTAACGTTACGGTTATAACTATCAACCAAAGTTCATGATTTCGTTACAATTCAAACGGATAATTTTCTCTGTGTACTTTTAATAAGGCGCGTTTTCACTGATCCGAAGAGGAATACTTTTTGATTATATTTCACCGATAAAATCCTTAGAACTAGAGAACTTCAATCAGTTTGTGCTAAAACCAAGGCAACAAATTCAAATGGCATTCAAAACGCAGATTGAAGAGATCATTTAAATCGAAATTCCAATACAAACATAAACATAAAGGTAGAGATTATTCTTATTGTAAGAATATATTGTTTCGGAAATACAAAAACTGCAAACCACTGAACCGAACCAGTGCAAAATCCCTGCTTATGAAACTTGTCTTTATTATATTTCAAAACATGGATATGAGCATACAAGCTCTGGCTCCAATCAACCGCAAGTTTTGCATTACTGAACAACTGCAGAACTGTTTGATCTAGAAACAGTCGATTATAAGCTGCAAAAGTAATGATTTTGGATATTTACATCGAAAAATATGCAAAATGTGAATCAATGGGGACCGTGTTCACCAGCACAAATCGATGACAAAAAAATCGATGGATCTAGTTCGATTGGCGTGGTGATCGAATGTGATGTGCTTTTAACTTTTAAGGTTAAGCTGTCATATAAAATTAAAACGATAACTTTCGAGCATACTATTTTCTTGCTGAAAATTTTACCAAAACCGTTCAGTATAGCTTTCACGCGTATCATTTTTACCTAAAAATTTGATGCATGATGATAAGAAGATAAGCTAATCAACTTTTTTTTGATGGATGATGTTGGATGTAAGAATATTTCAAAACAACACAGTTTTTAGCGCTCAAACGCCAAAACAAAATGTATTCACAATTAAGAATGTTTCAGAATTTGGTCAATAATCTTGCTCTTTAGCTTGTTATCCCCCTTAAAGGCACATTTTTATAGTTAGAACCTTGTTCTAATTAGTATCTATACTGTGAAGATCCGACAAAAAACACCCAAGCTATGCATAAAACAATTTTGTTTGTTTTTAAGCCAGGTGGAGCCGAGGGGGTAAACTTAACTCAAACCTAAAAACGAGAACGAAATATTTTGAAATGTTCGAAATGGTCTTACAAGTTAGAAAGTTCAACCTACTCAAAGAAAAATTAAACATTGTACTACAAATGTTCTTACTCCGTGTTCTAAAATTTTTCTCTTCGTTTCGCGGTGTATACTGTGAAGATCCGACAAAAAACACCCAAGCTATGCATAAAACAATTTTGCTTGCTTTTTTAGCCTAGTGGAGCCAAGGGTAGACTTAACTCGAAATCAAAATAAAAACGAAATATTTTGAAATGTTCTAAATGGTCTTGAAATTAAGAAAGTTCAAACTAATCGCAGAAAAATTGTTCTTAAAATAAGAACATTGTACAACAATAGAAATTTTCTCTTTGCTTAGCATTAACTCCGATCATCTAGGCTCCGAATGAGAAACTTAATAGAAAACCAAATTGACTAAAAAATATCATTTACTTTACATTCCTCTAAATCCCAAAGACTTTTTAGATTTCACCTTATATACTTTGGTTGGCTTATTTGTAATTCGCTTAGTTCTTGCAGCTTGTATACCCTCCTTGCTATTTCAGTTATCTTAATGATTTATTTTATACAGAAAACCATTCGGCCATGTTGCACCCATCATCAATTCACCCAACACAAGCTTTGCCACCGGGTAACTGGATGGATTATGAGGAGACACATAACATCAGTTTCAATAATAATCCCAGTGCTGCAAATGCCTGGCGCAAGTCTCCCTAAAAATTATGGCTGGGTGATGCGAAGATGTCTGAAGCAGCTCAAAAGAAAAAAAACGCGTACAAAAAACTCACCAAACAAAAAAAAATAAGTTTTCGTCGTTGGATATGTGGAGACAAGTTTCCTGATCCCACCTTACATTACCATCAGACACGTCGTTTATTGTTTCTACGTTTCAAATTGTTCTATCGTTTTTCTGTTATTATGGTTTTCATCCGTTTCGTTTATTATTTTTGGACTGCAGTGAGCTACCCCGCGAGAGGCCAACAGACGAGCTGGTCATTTGCCACAAGAATAACAAATATAACGTCGTTTCCGCTACCAACTACACATAACCACAAGATTTCCGGAACCTAGCATATCCAAACTTCTTCAAAATTTGGACCCGTATCCAATGTGTGAAACACAGCAAGCACATATGGCCAGCCCTATTTATCTCGGAAGCCTGTTTAGCCGCTGCAAGTTCCCCAGCAATAGAAACATTGACGCATTCCTGAAAATTGTTTCGGGTTCTCTTGGGTGTTCCGATTTGGTTTCAAGATTATTTTTCAAAATTTTCCATGTTTGTATATATTATGCGTGTTAGCTGAACTTTTTGGACATCAATTGTGGCAAAATTTGTTAAAAGTTTTATTTCAAAATTGTGAAGATTTTAAATGTTTGTGTCGAATTGAAGAAATATGTCATGCAATAAAAAAAAATAAGAGCCCGAAACTAAAGAATTCCTGTGTATGGTTTTTTTTTATAACCCAAAGTCAAAGTGTGTAGCATACATTCAGGCGGCTGCCGCAAAAACACAAAGCAAAAGCAACGAATCTTTCTGTAGTAGCAAAACGACAAAGCGTACGATAACAAAATAGTTGAATTATATACGGTTGTGTCAAATTAGCTCTTAATCAATTGAAGGCAATGAAAAATCATAGGCAAACTCTAGTAGAACTAACTAAAAACTTGTATCTAAATCTAAATGTAGTTTGAGATTCTACTTTAATTTGCTTACACTTGTCTCTCTAACTCTTTAATCTTCCCCGAAGGCCCACACTAATATTAAAAAATATATATATATAGTACAATATATAAAAAAAGGCATACATATATCGTATATATATTAAACCACACAAATAATGTACCAGAACAATATCTCGATGGCGTCTAAAAACTTATAGAAACCAAAAACCAAAAAAAACACAAAGGAATATTTATATATTAATTGCAGAGAAATGGGGGAAAAACATTTTTACTAAGAAAATGCATTTTTTAAACAAACGTCTACGTGTGAATTGAATATAAAAACCTTATATGTGTATATACACGCATATATATACATATATATACATTTTATTATTAAATATATATATGTATGTACGAGTATATATTATGTAAATGTCGAGCAGCCACTTTTTTTACAACCAGGAGGGCAAAGCGTGCGCCAAGGATTCAATGGTGTGCGTGCGTGCGTGCCGTCGGCCGCTCTGTGTGTGTGTGCGTGTTAAAACGTTTTTTGAAGTAAAATTTAATTTACACAAGACTGACGCTAAAATAATAACAAAATAAAACAAAAAAACAAAAAGAATTAAAAACAAATATTACAAGTGTACTAACCGTTTACGAATTTTTCAAATGCGCCCCACCCGCAGAGCGGGCCACCAACCGAGGCTTTTGGCCCAGAGCGCGCGCTTTGTTTGTGTGCGTTGGTTATATTACATTGGAAAACCTGAGATATATATATATATAAATTATATATATTTACAATTAAAAAAAAAAAACAGAAACCTAAATTACAAACAAGAAATGGAAAGAAAAAAAAACAGAATTAATGGTAAATAACAAAATATACAGTGTTATTATTTATTTTTATGATATTGTACTTATTGGCAACTGTAATGGCGCAGCAATAAACAAAGAATTAAATAATTAGCATAATAGAGACATCATTAAAACAGACACACACACACACGCGCACACATAAATTATGTCCCGATTTAACCACACGAGAAATTGTGATGAAATGAAAATTGTATTTAAAGCAAAAACACAGCAAATTGACGGTGAACTATGCAACAAAAACAAGATCCACGTTTGAGTAAAATTTTAGGTAACTTTGCAGGACGGTATAGAAAGTTATTTAACAGCAAACTTTTGCATCAGAAAAGATAGCATACTTTACATATCTATTTTCGGTCGCTGAATTCAAATTAATTATACATTTTCCCCCAGCGCGGCAGGCTTACGAGATGTTTTTTTACATATTTTATTTTTTTGCTCTTGTAACGTTTCCAACGAAATTTGTTTTAACTAAAGCTATTGAATGACGTTATAGAAAAACTAAACGCTAAGGTTTGATTTTGTTCATAAGATAGAAATATACTTAGGGTGTTCACGACCCCCAGTTGAGATACGTAATTGATTTTTTTTCTTGTTAGTGGTGGGAATGCCAAAGAAATAGCAATATATAGCGCGGTTAGTCAATGGGAATGGGAATGACCCATATATGGACTTAACGGGTAAGCAGTCGACTCCGTTTCTGTCAGCTGTTTGCTCTCACTTACCCTCTCTGAGTGCATTTGGCAATATGTCCGACTCGCTCTAACTTCTGGGATTTCCTATGCGGACAATAAAAATCTCAATACGAATCGCTTAACACCACTCAAAATAGAGCAGCGTACATTTTATCTTTAATACTCATTGCCCCTTGACTTATTGATCTGGAGCCGGCTAAAACGTTCAATGATCCAAGCTGGAATATTATATTATCAAACCTCAAAACTTTTGTTTTTTTTTAATTTACGTACATGTTTTCTGAACCAAATTATTCCTGAGCCCCGGTTCGAACCCGACCCAAACTCAGCCACCTTCTAAACCTGCTCTGTGAACCCGATCCCAAAAAGTTTCGCGCGTTTGCAGCCCTGTTAGCAATGAAAAGAATTGATTTTATTATTGTTGGGGTGTCTATAAAAATAGTGTGTGGGTACCAAACGGGAGGGGGGAAAAGGGGGCTCGCAAACGAAAATCCCAATAAAAAAATAAACCACGCAAAACGTTTGAACATCGAACCGGTCGATCCACTTGGATTTGGATGAATGAATTATTTGTGTTGTGTTACAATGTTGTTTATGACGGTTTGAAGCAAAAAAATTTTAAAAATATGCGCTGATTAATACCGTACAGGCAAAAAATTGAAAAGAATTGATTTTATTAATGGAGTAAAGGAAAAGTAAAAGTTTTTTTAATTTTTATATGAAAATTTATTACATTTTTGATTAGCTTCACGACATCAGATTCGTATTGCGGCTGGAGAGGATGTTCCGTTTGGCGTCAACTCAAAGAGGCAAATAAAACTGTTGGCGCTCATATGGAAGATTTGTCTGGAACTGTTGTGGAAACGTTCGTCCCGAAAGGGGCATTATGACGACCTCGTTATAACGGGCGTGACATAGCTGCCGACCCCAGTCCCATATCCTCTGAACCAAGCCTGGGGCTTGCTGAGTTTTAAATTGAGTCTCGACGTTTAGTTCTATATCATTTGGAAATGTCATGTCCGAAAGTTTGCTTTTCAAATGGCTATCTGGGAGACTCCGGTCTCCTGGGGGCGCTACTCGGCCACCAGCCAGGCTCATTGATTCGTATGCACTTTTGAGTACAGGGTACCGTGACTTTAACGTATCTATTGAACATGCCATTTTGTATAGATCTTACAATCTGTTTTCGCATTATCAGAATACTCATAGCGCTGGTAAATCTTCCCATATTTCCCCCTTGCCGAAAACAAGGCAACTGAGACATTAATGGTTGCCTCTGGCATCCTCATCTCCCTTCCAACACGATTTGTGGCGGGGAGGTGCCCCTGGCTACACCCTTAACTATCGGTATTTCAAAATCTGCATTTTTTATTGATGATTTAAAATTTTAATTAATTTTTATAAACAACCGTGCTAGATCAACTTAAAAATACAAAATTTGAAATTTTTGGACGTTTTTGGCTTTTTTTGGCTATCTCAGCACACTAATTTGTTTTTAGGTTCCACACGCGCAATAATTGACTTTTTTGTGCGCCTAAACAGTTTGGAGTACTCCGTACCGTAGTAAAAAGTAAAATTACATAAACTTTAGCTACAATTCCGCTAATTTGAAAATGGATCAACGGCCGACGAGGAGATGAGTTCAATTCACCGAGGTCAATTTACTGGCAAACTCGGCGACGTCGCGACGGCGAAACTTTGGTTAATCATAGAAGTAACTTTCGGGAAAGCCAACTGAAAACCAAGCAACTTATTTCTTACGCATTTATGACATCAGATCGCAGTAATAAATTCGAAACGCACGGTAATTGTTCTGTCCTAAACGATTACCAGGGACCTACTAGCTGTTGCCTTTCAGTCTTAACCTCTTACGCCAAATTATAAATAGGCCCATATGTAAAGTTGTATGAAATCGGCACAAATAACAACTTCCTTAAAGTTATTCTCATTACGAATTTTTATATTGTGTTGTAGAACGTAAGCAGTCTGTCGGTTTTCGATATTCAGCGAAAAAGCAGCGAGTGTACCAGATAAATTTTTCGAAAAGTGTTAATAATATATTTGCCACAAAACACCCTTGATATGGGGAATGCCTCTTTTTCATAAATGGACTAACATAACGCAAAAAAAAAGCCGTTCCAAATTTGGTGCTAAAATATTATATTTTCTGGAATTGATTTTAAAATTAAATATATGGTTGTATTTTTCTAAGTTCAAATAATTCTAAAAATTATTATATATCTCTTATTGAAAATTGAGAAAAGAAAAATAATTGTTTCTTCCTGATTTACCAAATTTTCAGTTTCTTTCTTTCTTTTGTTATACAATAGCCCCTTTGTTAATTTCAAATTATAAGAAATTTTAAAGTTAAAAGAAATATGATCAACTCGCAATAAGTCAGGTAGTTTTTGGGCTTTAATATTTTAAAGCGCAATGATATTGAAAACCTGAACATATAATAAATTAGAGAAAGCAAAGGACTATCAGCAAATTACTTCTGGAGAATTTTTGTTATTAGCAGAAAATTTTTCACAATTATTATAACTTGAAAAACGTTCATTATCAGAAAGTAACCTATTTTCCAAGCAAAACAAAAATGGATTAGTTTTCTCTAAAGTCATTCAAAGCA
>JAEIFU010001054.1:0-83902 GCA_018904235.1 Lordiphosa stackelbergi
CGTTTAAAATTCTAGATTACAAAAAAAATAGATGTCCTGAACTGGGACTCACTACTTTTCTAATCATAGGCCTTAACCTTTCTACTCCATTGCTGACAAGTTTTCGTATGTAGCTAAAGTGCATTGAGGCCCACATACAATATTTTGCTATGCCTTTTTAATAATCAAAAATAATCGAAAATTCGTCTTGAAAAAGTAGTTGAATTATTTTTTTTGATTATTTTTGGTAAAGCCAAGTATCCAGTTACCACGGGAAACTAAAAATTTTGTCAACTTCATATAAAAAAACTGTGGCAGGAATTTTTAGTTTACCTCTTTCGTTGCTTGATGTATCCAGCAACATGAACGTAATACAGTTTTCTTATCGATAGTTGGCATATCGATAAGCGTGAGTAGATAGAGAACAGCTGATACACAGCGCAGGAATATATTAGCCAACAATTATTTTGAGTGATGAGCTTAAACACTTTGGGAATGTTTATATTTTTTTATTATGAGCTGTCATCTGGCTGGGGACCCATCATCAACCATGCAACGATTGGTAGGATGAGCCACAAGGCATACTTGATGCCAAATTGGGATGAGGCCGCCAGAGGGATGCCGTCTATAGACAAAAATTCCCGAGAGATGTCGTTGTTCCGTGTCGCCAGATCATAGGCAAATCTGTTGGAGTGGTGCTCCAATTGGTCATTATTCCTGCTGGTGCATATTGGTTTAAGCATAATGGTAAATCGTCCACACCGCGGTATTTGTATATATGTATTGCAAGGACCACATAAAAAACTCTAGTTTCGGGGATGGATCATGCTGTACCCCATAACGGGATCGCCCAGATAAACCGCTACTACGACTAAGAAGCCAATGGAGCTCCAATGCCGTAGCCACTGCCCGGGTCACATGGACTTTCCCCGGTCGACCGGCGGACCGGAGACATGCCAAGGGACCAGCGGTATCTAATATAAGGGACACTTGATCCTAGGAGTCGCACTTAAGTATTTTTCAGCATGTTTGGCCAAGAACCAGCAGTTCGCCCATCGATCAAAACCAAGGTACTGATCCGGCCACAAAATCTCTAATATAAAATGCGAATGAGTTAAGTATCCTAATGATGAGAGACTTCATTTGATTGGTATACAACCAAGAGGTCATACTATTTTGGAGAAGATTGCATTATAAAGTAATGCAGTTAACAACATGTTGCAGTGATAAATTAGGCCATCCGGGACAGCAGAAGTATCATGTCACCGGTTTATCATCCCCAAGTATAAAGTGGTGTAGCACATACCCGAGCAGCATGCTATCCACCAGAAAAATATTATTTGTATTTTTTAATTTATTTAAATTCAAATAGTAAACAGTGCTTAATAGCTGATTGATCAGAGTGACATTCCACCTTCCGGGTGCGTGGTCACACTGTTTTAGTTATGTTCCAAATACACAAGAAATAAATAGTAAATTCCTTGCAGGAATTTTCCGCATGCAGGATAAGGTCTTTAAAAATAATATATATAATAACCACGATTAGTAATCAAAATTTTACAGTTATGGTCCAATCACCAACCCATTAAAAAAAAACACTTTAAGATAGGTTCAGCGTAAAATAGGTCTTTGACTGTAAAAAAATATTATTAAATAAAATGTTTTCAAAATTCCCTAAACTTTTCAGATTTGAAAATGGGTGAAAATCCTATCGAAAACGAAATCGTAACGACTTTTCACTACGTAGTAAAAGATATCAGAACGTGAAGCTTAACAAAACGTAAAACGTAACGAAGCATACAACGTAGTAATAAGTCGATAACAAAGCCCTATCGATAAGTCTCGGCGCCAAATCAAAGTGCGCGACGAAAATAAGTAATAAAAATAAACAATTAATTCAAAAAACTTGTAAGCCTGTGTTATTTTTGCTATTAATTTCTATGTCATCTAGAACTGTACATGATATACAAAATATAAATACAAAATCTAAAATTTGCCAACAATTTAATTCATATTCTTTCTATAAAAAAGTGCGAAAAATTGTAGTCCCTCAACCATTCGAGTGTATCAAGATTTGGTTGTTAGGCTCTCTCTTCGGATGCTACGCCAGCAACCAAAAATATTCCAACTTTCAAAAAAAAAAATTAACAAATTTTCAGAAAGAAATTTAAATAAAATCGATTTTATTTGTTTTTCTTTTCTGACATTAGCTAAGTATGTATTATTGTAGCAGCTTTTATGAGCTCACATTCGTCAGGTCATAAAAATGGCAGCCAGACGTTTGACTTTGCGTGCTTTGCTGCGTTGAGGATTGCTTTTAATGACCCACTGCCTTGGTAATTGCTCACCCTGGGCAACAAAAGTTGCGTTTTTAGAAGGTTTTTAAACCATATTATGGCCAGCAAAAGTAAGTTGGACTTTTATGAGCGCGCACGTGGCGTATGTGTAATATTTTAATTAAATATTCAAACAAACTTAATTTAATGCAAAACAAAGGATTTATTATCATATCAAAAACTATTCAAAACATACCGTGTTCCATTCTCAGTTGAATCAAGGTCATTTCCATTTTTAAATTTTCATATTTTGTGTTTGAATTTAATCACCCCGACAACGTAAACAAGATTCAAACTTTTCTGTGTTAAATATTTGCACAAAAAGCCCAAAAAAAACTTTTCCAAACCAAAAATCTATTCATTAAGCTTATGCCTCTCGGCTTAAGAAAAGCAAATTCATAGCTTGCAGTTTTACAATTATTCACAGCTGCCGTTGCATACTTTGAGCACTTTGTAAATAAACCAGCCGCATTAAAAACAAACAAAACAAAAATCTACGAAAAGAACATTTTTGTGTAAATACGAAAATAATGAAACTGCAGCAAAATTTGTGGTGTTGAAGCCACTTAGCCTGATGAGCAATATGCCAATAAGGGGCGTGCTCTTAAGGGCAATAGGCCAACTGACTAGCCGTTTCTTGTGCATTCTCAATTGTAGAAAGATAAATAAATCTTGATAAATTTTGTTGCCGCAGTGCGCTAGATGCTTTGCTTTCCACCAATTTACCACTTTGTCTAATTAGCTAAATGAAGGATAGAGAATAAGAAAGCAAATCATATACAATTTGTTCGCGTATATTCCTTAGAGCACTGTTCAGAGTAAAGCTTATCCAGCAATATGTGATGAAAACAACGGAACGAAATTTAAAGCTACACTGAGAAAAACACGACCTGCAGAGTTCTAGACCTATCGGTATAAAATTTATACTGTTTTGCACTTCAAATTTTAAGTATGTTTTGTTCTTGGATGATCTAAAAGAGAAAATCGTCTGTTAATATTATTAAAATGAGAACAAACGTTCTTAAATCAAGAACATTTCATACTTACAGTTAGGCGAAAAAACTTAAGAAAACATCGTACTTAGTTCAAGCACAAAATTTCTGATTGAGACAAATAGTCTTACCATGCAAGTTTTAAAATGTATGCTACGGAAAATGCAAATTATTTCAACTTAAATCTGTTCATAAAATTTTCTACTGGTTTTTACGCTTTGGTTATGGGTTAAGGGTAGATCTCTGACCAGTAGCGTACGCAGGATTTTTTCAGGGGGTATAAAAAAATTTCGCATATAAAAATTTCCCCCAAGGGGGGAGGGTTTTGGGGGTTAACCCCCCCCCCCGCGTACGCCACTGTCTCTGACTATACACAATAGGCGAAATGACCACTTTAAAGAGACGAAATTAATATCTTCCAAAGCAAGGTATACTAAACAAGGTAGGCGCACTCGCTCTCTTGACAACTTGTTTAATTTCAGTCGTTAAGCCAAGAAGCAATTACCCAGCGGCAAATTGGTTACTCACCCTCGTTACTTTGCCATTCGATGGCAGAAAATAGCCGATACAATCTGCATTGTGCACCATGTCCTGGCCGCTTTGTAAGTGGAGTGTGCACAGCTCTGCATTACTCGTAATAAAGGATGGATGTGGAGCCGTTCTACGTCAATTTTCATTTTTAGGAAAGATTGAGAAGTGATTTTTAGCCGCGCCTTCCAGGAGGCTAAGTTGCAATTGAGGTCCCGAATTTTTCTTCAACGGCCAAGCGGAAGTTCCCTTGCAAATCTCCTAATCACACTGCCGGCCGAATCGTTCTTTTACAAAAAGGAGCTACTTTGTAATGCTAGCGAATACTACGAACGTTACATTAATTGCTAGCCAATTCTGCGAGGAAAACCTTTGTTTGTACATGGCTCAAATATCCGTGGTATCCAATTTCGCTTACTCTACATAAGATTCTAATCCATGGATTTCAGATAATAGAGACTTCAATAGTACCAGTAGGTTGCTTGGGAAAACGTATCAGAAGGTCTTTAAGAAAATTTTATAAGCGCGATAGACAATCGCATGTTAGTCAAAGCTCTGAGGGCTAGTAATATATAGGATGTCTTCCACAGATCAATGGACTCGTCAGATCCTCTTCTTTCAAGTATTACGATTAAGAAAATGTCTAATCAATACAAAAAGTAAAGTGTTAGCAAAAAGTGTCATTGCACTTTTAGAAGGACTGCACTTTAAAATCGAAATTAATTGAAATGGACCGGTGGTTTGCGAAAAGTTAAATGAAAACGAAAGCGAATTGCGTTCGACTTACTCTGCCAAAGTTATGGAATTGGGAACATGTGTGACAATCTATATATATAAATTTGTACGCCGACTTGCATGGTGAATGCACTGACATATATAACGTCCAGCCTAAACGGCTTATTCTACAGTTTTAAAAAAAATTGGCGCTAGACCTTCGTTTTTTACAGGCGCGCAAAGAAAAAAATTTATTTTGTGAGGCCAAAAAAAAATTTGCAAATTTCACTCGGTAAAGTCGGAAATGTTTTAGAAGTTCGATTGACTTGAAACTTGGTTTGTAAGCATAGTACGCGAAATGATATTTACACGCGTGTGTAAAACCACCCACCCACGCGGGGAGGTGGGAAAAAGTATGTATCAAAAAAAAAATTATTTTTTTTATTTGGGGTAACGCTGTGTATGTTTGAATACGAAATATTTTAAAAAGTGATTTTTTTTCCGTGGAAAGTCCGCATAGAAATAAATATTTTTCATCCGATTGGCTTGAAACCTCGGTTTGTATGGGTGAATCGAAATAATTTTAAAAATGTTTTAATGTCGGAAAATCCGCCCCCCATGGGGAAAATTCCTGGAAAATTCTCCATGGAAAATACAATTTTTCACCCGATTGTCTTGAAACTCGGTTTGTAAGGTCAAAATGAGAATTCATATGTGTTTTCTTTCCCGGATGTGTTGGGAAACAACGGGATGCCCACTGGGAAGTGGTAATTGTTTTGGAAGTGGATGGGATGTGAGCTGGGAAGTGGGTGGTATGTGGGTGGTATGTGGGTGGTAAGTCGATTGAAAGTGGGTGGGATATGGGCTGGAATGGTTGGGATGTGGGCTGGGAAGTGGGTGGGATGTGGGTGGGATGTGGGTGGGATGTGGGAGGGATGTGGGTGGCAAGTGGGTGGAGTGTGGATGGTAAGTGGGTGGGATGTGGATGGGAAGTAGGTGCATTGGTTCTATACGGTTGAAGGAGCAGCGAAGCGCGACGGGTTATGGCTAGTTCTTTTATAAATTAAGCTTGTTTCAATTCCATGTTCCTCATGGGTCAATATTTCAGTTGAGATTTGAAAGGCTGCTGACTCCGGTCACTCCATTCAGATAGCAAGTTGTAATTCGATTCTAGTTTGTAAGGCTGCCTGCACACTGTTCGAAACATGACGCAAGATATCTAGTAGGTTTGCATTTCAGCATGAAATTCTATGAATTTTACAAGCTTTTTAAATTTAAAACATAAAAAAAAGCGAGTGGCGTATATAGCTTTTTGCAGTGGGGGGTGATGAAGTGGAAATTTTAAATTTTGTGGGTCTTTAAAATTTTGTAAATATGTATCTTAATTATTTACTTATTTCTTTAACAAATTGAAGTGAAGTTTATTCGATTTGTTCTCTGTTTATCTGCGAATTTTTCTTGTTTAATTACGATTTTTTGGTTTGGGTGGGAAGGGTTGGATAATTAAATCCCCATCTAAAAAGCTAGAACTATTAGACTATTAAATCTCTGTGTCGAACAGTGTGAAGGCAGCCTTAGTGAGTTAAAATATACTTCTGAACAGCTAAGCATGTTAAGTACTCAATGAACTTTGAAGTGATACAGAGTTCCATATCGGGGCATCTACCCCTTACAAACAAACGTGTTTTCTCATCAAATTTTTTTGGTTAAGAACGCAAAAACTTGATTTGAGTTGATATTGTAAACTCAACTGAAAACTTGATTGATTTTGGATCAAGATTATAAACGGGTTCTCAGTTTTTGGGGCTTTCGGAATAGGGAAGGGCACATATCTCTTTAGATTGGAAGGCGGAAGGGAAGCAACACTATTATATACAAGCGCTGGATTAGAGACAACGCTGTACAACAATTTCAACGTCCAACTACTCAAATTAAATTGGTTCATTTAAGGTGTTCAGAAAACCTCAGAGAAACCATAGAAAACCACATACTTTCTAGACATATATCTTCAACCTTTGGGAATGATCAGATGGACGATTTTTTGTTTATAAGCAACTCCATGTAAATATATTATGCGCAGCAACGGCCGCAACCGTGATGCGCAACACTTCAGTTTACTTACTGTGACGCCTCACTTAAAGGGTATCCAATTTGCCTCTAACTGGCTTTATCTAAAAGTGTACAGCGTAGAATAGTAGAAATTGTGCAGTAGTAAACGATTGCTTATAAATATATATTTAGTAAAAATTATTTACATTTTGTCTTGCTTATATAAAAAACAATTCCTTTTTGTCAAATGTTATGCCTTTTAACAAAGTCTAGGCCATCTACTTAAAAGTTAGCAGACACTGAAACACACTTAAAATTTTATTTTATTTTGCTATGCCTTTTATAGTTAAACGCATCTCATAAGAAGGTATCACCATGGCCTTATAGTTTTCCATACACCAAATGTCCCCTCTAGTGCTTATTTAAAGCACTTTTACAACATTTGTGCGAAAGCTTTGTGTAGCTTTGTATTACTACTTAAAAAGCATATGGGAGCTTAGTTAAGAATTTTATGGCCTACACCCAAACATCCCATGCATCCCATTTTCAGCTTTTATGTACAATTTTAATCTTTCTTTAATTTCTTAAGCCAAAAACATTCTCATCGTGTACTGCAAGCACTTAGACTTAATGAACAAAGCCCTTTAAAAATGCATGTAATAACAAGAAAATGAAAGAACAAGCATAATTTAATTAATTAAACCAAGTCCCATCTGAGTCCTTGCATGCTCCCCCCACACCTACTCCTCAACTCCCACCACTCAATTTTCAACTAATTGTGTATTGTGTTAACAAAGAGAAGGTGAAGCATTAAGCTTTGCTAATTAAACTTTTTCACATTTTGACAAAATTGTAAGAAACAACTAATTCATTAATTTAAGTAGCTGGCCAACAAAACTTCACAGAGCAGAAGAGTCTAAATTAGGACCTTATGTTCTTAAAAGCACTAAAAACACAAGGCCATAAAAATTTAATCTTCAATCTAGTTGTTTTAGTTCTGTTTGGGAAAATAGTCAATCACGTCTGGATTTTTGACCCTTTTTTGGAGCTCTTTAAAATTTTCATGAAGATCGGATAATAAATAGCGGAGTTATAGGAAACATTGCATACTTTTGGGCATTTCATAAGGAACACATCTATTTTCATATTTTGTGTTTTTTTTTAAATTTCGTGTAGGAAAAATATCAACACGTTTTATAGAACCCGAGCAAAGGCGGGTCTAGAGCTAATTTAGATATTTAGCTAAAACTCGATATACCGCTGGATAATGATTTGCTGAATATATTTTTTACCCATCTTTGTCAATTTTAAACTAAATATATGTAACAGAATCATCCGTTTCTGTTCAATGAACTGTTTGAAAAGCAATTTTTACAAAGCATTTAAAATTTTAATTGCATAACCTCACTGTAGCTTTAACCATTTTGCTATTGTTTAATTAAGATTTGTATTTCTGATAGTGAACAGTCGTGGTAGAACTATCCATTTTGGTCAGTTTTCACTAACCGTTTGAGCAGCCATGAAGTGTCTTTAATACCAAATTTTGCTTTGGGTTATACTACTTTCACTTAAAGCAGAAAAGGTATGTGGAAATATTGTTGAGAATTTACGTTTGGATTTAAATACTTTCCACATTGCATATAGATTGATTGTCATGTGGAGCTGACTAATATAAAATGCAATTCACTGGATAAGACCTTTACTGAGTTTGACTATTGCTATTTGAAATCTGTAAATCGGACCTACAAATATATGTCTCTAAAGGTTATACTGCATAAAAAGCCAGTTACAAAAATTTCGGTAAATGTCATACCCGTATTTATAAACACAGCCTTTAGGTATTTTGTTTTTAGGTGAACTGGGAAGTCTTAAAACGATATAATGGCTACAAGCCTTTTTTATACAATATTACCTTTGATGCTTGTAAATTTCAGGCGTCTAAAAACAGTTTTCCCGTTATCAAATATTTCTTTAGGCTTGTTGATACACATTCTAATATGAATCACACATGTCCGTATAATGTAAGTTCTCTGAAATTTTTAATGAACACATTTGTGAGTGATTTTAATATATTTTCAGCACGATTTGCTAGTTGAAAAGCTTTCAACTGAACATATGAATGATGTCGTTACTAAAGTGTTGCCATTTCCTGAAGGGGATTATGCCGTTGTTTCACGTTGGTATGCCTATGGCATTTTGCGTGCTGAAGTTAAAGTCTATTATACCATTTCGTAATTTGTGAAACTTGTTCATGTGATTTGCTTAAATAACTAACGAAAATGGAGATAAACAGCTGATTAATAATTCGAATAATGTACCGTAGAATTGGCTAAAAGGGCCAAGCCAAGCTTCTCTCAATCTCTTGGCGAGTGTACTTATAATTTTCCGCACAAGATAAAGGGACTAAGTTAGCAAAATTTAGATGGAACAAAGAATAACCAATGGGTGGGAGTGGTCGCTAAAATAAATCATGAACAATTAAAAAACTGAGTAATTCAAATTTAATACAAAAATTTTAATTCTTGTCAAGTTTTGGTATACCAGCAAAGTACGTTCGACTTTGCATGATGACGTTGAAAAGTACGCAAAGCTTCCACAAAATAGGAATGAACCTCTCCAAACCATTTGATGCCAAAACAGGTTTTAGGCAGGGCGATAGCTTACCGTGTGACCTCATTAATCTACTGATGAATTATATACTGCGCCGGTGCCCACAGGCCAACAGAACGGGCGTATTTCTTCATAAAGATCTAATGCTACTCGCTTATGCCGATGATATTAAAATTATCGGCAGAACTGAACGGGCGGTAAGCAGGGCGTTTGCAGAGATTGAGAGGCAGTCTAAACTAGTGGGTTTAGCGGTAAATGAGGACAAGACGAAATACCTAGTATCCGCGGACTGAAAGTCTAAGCGTCTTGGACAATATGTTACAATGGGAGAGTACAACTTTAAAGTTGTAAAGGGTTTTGTCAACATCAACCTAGAAATCCGACGAAGAATCACTCTTGCAAACCGATGCTACTACGGGCTAAGTAGGGAGTTCAAGAGCAAGAGTTAAGTTGCTTCTTCCTTGGTATTTTGCATAAAAAATATATTCCAGTGAAATGATCAGTTTCAGTTCAGTTAACTCTTTGAATACCAATTTAAAAAAAACATTCAAAATATTAATTGCATAATTTCACTGATATTTAGATTTGTATTTACTGATGGTGAATTGTCGTGATAGAAATGTCAATATTAGTCAGTTTTCACCAACCGTTTGAACAGCCATGAAGTGTTTTAAATACCAAATTTTTTTATGGGTTATTTTACATTCATTAGAAGTAAAAAAGGTATGTAGAAATATGGTTGATAATTTACGATTGGATTTAAATACTTTCCACATTGCATATAGATTGATTGTCATGTGGAGCTGACCAATATTAAATGCAATTCACTGGATAAGACCTTTACTGAATTCGACTATTGCTATTTGAAATCTGTAAATCGGACCTACAAATATTTGTCTCTAAAGGTTATACTGCATAAAAACCAATTACAAAAGCAACGGTAAATGTCAGACCCGCATTTATATATACAGCATTTACGATTTTTGTTTTTAGGTGAACATGGAAGTCTTAAAACGGTATAATGGCTACAAGCCTTTTCTATATAATTATACCTTTGATGCTTGTAAATTCGTGGCGTCTAAAAACAGTTTTCCAGTCATAAAATATTTCTATGGGTTTTTTGATACACATTCTAATATGAATCACACATGTCCGTATAATGTAAGTACTCTGAAATTATTTATGGACACTTAAGTGAGTGATTTTGATATATTTTCAGCACGATTTGGTAGTTGAAAAGTTTCAACTGAATTTATAAATAATCTAGTTACTAAAGTGTTACCAGTTCCTGAAGGGGACTATGCCTTTTTCTCCCGTTGGAATGCTTTTGGCATTTATCGTGCTGAAGTTAAAGTCTATTTTACCATTTCGTAGATTATGAAACTAATTAATGGGATTTTTTTTTAATAACTAAAAATTTTTTTTGCAAAATAGAGAAGGGTTTAAGTTATAAAGATGATCAACAAATCGAATAATAATAAAGTGAATGAACAAAAATAAGATACCAATGATAAAGATTGGTGAATAATCGTAAGCGCAACGGCATTAGGGTTATGAAGTGTAAACTTTAAATATGCTTCACTGTGGAAAAAGTGTGTTTTTAAAAAAACTTGATTTATTCTTGAATTTTAAAGAATTTCTTTCTTTCCATGATTTAAAGGGCAGGGAGAATAACTAACTAAATGAAGACAGGAAGTAAAATTGGAGAGTGAAGCGTTCAAAACATTTGGCCCACTAAAACTTAATTTGCTGTCTTGCACAAAGGGTTTTTTGTTAATTTTATAAAAAATTTGGGGCGGCGTGGTGCAGCGGTACCTGCTGTTTCGGGAGGAACAATTAATAAAAAAGTTATACATCCGTGTTCTCAATTCCACTTCCACAAAAATTTTGTGATTTAAAACCGGTTTTTGTACTAGATTTGAACTCTAAATCACAAAACTTTTGTGGAAGTGGAATTCAGAACATGGCTGATTATCTTATAACTTTTACCCAACCGGTCACTTTTACCAGCTATTGGCGCCAGCTGTGAAGTAACTAGCCATGAAAATGCGGTTCGGAGCCCATATCTCAGATATTATGTAAGCTTTATATGTATTAGCTTTACTTAGTGTATTTAAAATTGTCCCATAACTCCCATCAAAATCTAACAAAGCTCGCCAAATAACTGTTGACCGTCCGACCCTTTGAGGAAAAAGTACGAGATGAACCGTTCACGTCGTCTCTTTAATAATTCGATCGATCTGCGCCCAGAGTTCACTTTTTTGCTCATAACTTGATAACCGTTCATCCGATCTTTATCATTTCTTTGGCAAATCGATTCATTTTGCTAATTACTAACTATCTCTAGGAAGTACGAATCGTCTATCTTTAAAACTGTAGGAGATATAACGTTTTTTCCAAATTGCGGGGGCGGGAGGGGGCGTGGCCAAAATTTGAAACAAACTTGATCTGCGTGCAGATAAAAGAAGCATTTGTCCCATACATGTCAAACCTCTATCTCTTACCATCTCTGAGATCTAGGTGTTTATACAGACAGACGGACGGACGGACAGACGGACAAGTCTATATCGACCCGGCTGTTGATGCTGATCAAGAATATATATACTTTATAAGGTCGGAAATGATTCCTTCTGCCTGTTACATTCATTTGCACGACTTTAGTATACCCTTTTTACTCTACGAGTAAAGGGGATAAAAAGAGCGTTTACGCTGAGCCTTTCATTTTATTGCTCATCTGCTGACTGTTAATGGCCGCGCGCTCAGTCGGATCGCTCTCTATAAGTTGTTATTGAATGAGCACAACAAGAATAGCTCAACTGAGAACAGTCAAATGAAAACCAAAATAAAGCGAAACGAAGTCTTCTGCTCAGAGAGAGAGCAAGCGTGCAGACCGCAAAGGGAAAAACGGCCAAGAGTTATTTGCTAGCTCTGAAATCTAATGAGTATTACAAAAATGGTGGTGGTTCAGAACTTCTAGTCATAGATCTTCTGGACCTAATGGGGGTGTATGTGCTCAGGTAAAGCTGCTGATCGGTTCAACTTGGCGAACCCAGCGTGATCCTGGCTTACTACGTCACAAGTCGACTCACACCTCTTCGTCGTGACCACCGGAAGCAGTGAGCGGCGACCCGCCCTTCCCTACAGGGTATAATATATAGGGTTAGTGCGTCGGGTTTGGTACCCACCACCGTAAAAAATCTCCACCAATGAAAACTGCGACTACAATGCCTCGGACACGCAAACGTTTTAAGGACCACGATTTGAGGATATGCACCTGGAATGTCCGCACCCTCAACGGAGAGGGTGATGATATCGACTTGGTGAAAGTCCTCAAGAAATACTCATCGGACGTTACTGCACTCCAAGAAATGCGATGGATTGGATATGGGAACAAGATAATAGCGCTACCAAAAAAAAGAGAGAAAAAACCGACCACCTCCCTGGGAGATATACTACAGCGGGCATGTTTCCAAGCACGAGTTTGGGTGCGGCTTTGCAGTGAGTGATAGACTACTCCACTCAGTCATCAGCTTTACACCAGTTGATGAGCGGCTTGCCGCGCTTAGACTTAAGGCAAAATATTTTAATATTAGTCTTATCTGTGCACACGCGCCAACAGAAGACAAGGACACCTCGACAAAAGACGAATTCTATGAGCGCCTGGAACAACTATACGAGCGCTGCCCCGATTACGACATAAAGATCAGTGCTAGGCGATTTTAACGCGAAAATCGGGAGAGAAGGAGTTTTTGGTTCGACAGACGGACGATTTAGCCTTCATGAAACAACCTCCGGTAACGGAGAGAGGCTGATAGACTTTTGCTGGACGTAATGGATAGTATCAGATTCGAACACCTCGACATCCATAAGGCGACCTGGAAGTCCCCTAATCAACGAACACGAAATCAGATTGATCACGTTGTGATCGACGGAGGGCACTCATCGAGTGTACTAGACGTGCGTGCGATTCGAGGAGCCAACATAACCCGGATCATTGCCTGGTTGCAGCCTAGGTACGAAGCGCTCGCATGTGGCACGCTCTGGCTTCCACGTTCTGGCCACACGTCGAGAAGCTGCAATCACAAGGGACCTCAGAAGCCTACACAGCTAAACTCGCCTGAACTGCTTAGGGAAACCTCCCCATCTTCTTCCGATATATGCGAACAGTGGAATCGTATATCTCACTCCATGAGTACGGCTGCCAAGGAGATACTCGGGTACTCCGAGTCCCCTCGAAGTCGGTCTTGGTACGATGAGGAGTGCCGACTTGCTACTGCAGAAAAGACGCAGCCTACAGGAGAACTCTGCAGTCGGGGAGCAACGCGGGCTGTTAAGGAGCGATACCGGGAGAAAAAGAAAGAGGAGAAGCGCCTCTTTAGAAGAAAAAGAATGAGCAGGAAAGGCGCATGCGCGAGGAGGTCGAGATGTTATACGGCATGTGTGAGACTCGAAAATTTTACCAAAAAATTAAGCAATTAACAGAAGGTTTTAAGCCCAGAGTCGCACAATGCAAAGACGAACACGGGAATCTGGTCACCGATCCGCAAGTGGCGCTTAACAAATGGAGAAGCTACTTCTTTAACCTACTGGGAGAGAAGTAGCATTGCCACCAATCGACAACATAGAGATAGACCCGCCGAACACGAATTAGGAGGTGCATGCACCAACTTCTTTGCTATTTGTTCTATATGGGTTGACGAAAGCATGCCCGACGATTGTATCCTAAAGTGTCGCTATGCCCAATCTTTAAAAAAGGAGACCCTCAGGTTGCGCCAACTACCGCGGGATTAGTCTCCTTCCCATTGCATATAAGGTTCTGTCGCGTATTGTTGTGAACGTCTAAAGCCGCTAATAAACACACTGATTGGACCATCAGTGTGGCTTTAGGTCGTGAAAAACCACAAAACAAGAATTACGCCAAATCCTGGAAAAGACCTATGAGCGAAACATCGAAAATCGCCATCTTTTTGTCGATTACAAAGCCGCTTCGACACACTGATAAGGTCAAGGTTTTTTGAAGCCCTGTCTACCTTTGGTATACCAGCAAAGTACGTTCGACTTTGCATGATGACGTTGAGAAGCACTCAAAGCTCCGTCAAAATAGGAACGAACCTCTCCGAGCCTTTTGATACCAAAAGAGGTTTTAGGCAGGGCGATACCTTATCGTGTGACTTCTTTAATCTGCTGATGGAGTATATACTGCGCCAGTGCCCAAATGCCAACAGATCGCATATGCCGATGATATCGACATTATCGGCAAAACTGAACGGGCGGTAAGCAGGGCGTTTACAGAGATTGAGAGGCAGTCGGAACTAATGGGCTTAGCGGTGAACGAGGACAAGACGAAGTACCTAGTGTCCTCGAAACAGAACACGCGTCTTGGGCAATCTGTTGCAATGGGAGAGTACAACTTTAAAGTTGTAGAGGACTTTGTCTACCTCGGAACGATGATAACCGGCGACAACAACAAGAATCACGCTTGCAAACCGATGCTACTACGGGCTCAGTAGGCAGTTCAAGAGCAGAGGCCTCAAGCGAAGAACAAAAATAGCGCTATACAAGTCGCTTATCATCCCAGTCCTGCAATACGGCGCAGAAGCATGGGCAATATCATCAGCGGATGAGGCGGCGATTGGCGTTTTCGAGCGAAAGATTCTTCGCAGGATTTATGGACCTTTGAAAGTTGGCGAGGATTTTCAACCGAAAGAATGACGAACTCTATGAGCTCTATGGGGATACTAGTCTGGTCAAGCGCATTAAACAATAGCGGCTGCGCTGGCTGGGACATGTTACCCGTATGGATGAGCAAACTCCAGCAAAAATGGTCTACAAGAGGAATGCGAAAGAACTGGGACATGGCAAGGTGGGACGACCAGTTGCGGAAAGATATTTCCAAGCTTGGCGTGAAAAACTGGTGCCAGCTCGCAAGGAGCAGAAGCGACTGGCGGACATTGGTTGCAGCGGCCGAGACCGTCAAACGGTTGTGATGCAAGCATCGGGCCAATCAAGAAGAAGAAATGCGGCCACCACTAGCGCGGCCTCTATTTGCCGAACGTCAAGCTGGAGTCCAATGGATGTTAAAATCAGCAAAGTAATTTTCGTAATCGGAAAAGTTTTGATCAACAAAGGTTTGAAAAAGTAGGACAACATCGAACGAATTTATGAAATCAAAAAATTTGTTGTTTATCAGTTTACTGCGGAACCCAGCGATATTGTACTGTATTATACTGATCAAGAATATATATACTTTATAGGGTCAGAAATGATTCCTTCTCTCTGTTACATACTTTTGCACAAACTTAATATACTCTATGTACCTTCGGTAAAGAGTATAAAAACGTTGTACACATCATTTGTATTTTGCTATTGCATTTAAGCTCTGTGGTTAAATCGCTAAAAAATTGTAATGTTTTCTTATTTATTAGACATTTGCCGAAAAGAATTCAAATATTTGTAGCACAAAATCTGGCAATTTTTAAAACTCATTAAAAAAGAATCCCTGAATGATTGCCTCGACTTAAAAGTATAATAATTCTTTAGAATTCGGGGTCCATCGATTACACTTTTTTTCAAAATTGTTAAGCAGGGTCGAATACTACACATTTACTAATTTCTTTTAAATTGCTTTTTTCTTGGTATAGTATTTTGCATAAAGAATATATTCCAGTGGGGCTGTTAATCCACTTGCAGCAAAATAATCAGTTTCAGTTCAGTGAACTTTTTGAATACCAATTTCTAAAAAGCATTTAAAATATTAATTGCATAATTTCACTGATATTTAGATTTGTATTTACTGATGGTGAATTGTCGTGATGGAAATGTCAATATTAGTTAGTTTTCACCAACCGTTTGAGCAGCCATGAAGTGTCTTAAATACCAAATTTTCCTTTGGGTTATATTACTTTCACTTAAAGCAGAAAAGGTAAGTAGAAATATTCTTGACAATTTACGTTTGGATTTAAATACTTGCCACATTGCATATAGATTGATTGTCATGTGGAGCTGACCAATATAAAATGCAATTCACTGGATAAGACCTTTGCTGAATTCGACTATTGCTATTTGAAATCTGTAAATCGGACCTACAAATATTTGTCTCTAAAGGTTATACTGCATAAAAAGCCAGTTACAAAAATTTCGGTAAATATTAATACAGTATTTATATATACAGAATTAATGAATTTTGTTTTTAGGTTAACTTGGATGTCTTAAAACGATATAATGGCTACAAGCCTTTTCTATATAATATAACATTTGATGCTTGTAAATTCCAGGCGTCTAGAAACAGTTTTCCCGTCATCAAATATTTCTTTAGTATTATTGATACACATTCTAATATGAATCACACATGTCCGTATAATGTAAGTACTCTTAAATTATTGATGGACACTAAAGTGATTGATTTTGATATATTTACAGCACGATGTGATAGTTGAAAAGGTTTCAATTGAATTTATAAATGATTTAGTTACTAAAGTGTTACCGTTTCCTGAAGGGGATTATGCCGTCGTTACACGTTGGTTTGCTTATGGCATTTATCGTGCTGAAGTTAAAATCTATGCTACCCTTTCGTAAATTATGAAACTAATTAATGTGATTTTCCTTAATAACTAAACAAATATTATTTGATGCAAAATGTGTTCAGAGAAGTTGAAAATAATAAGATGATCACCTAATCGAATACTAAGCGTGTCTGTATGAAATGGAACCAAGAACAACGCTAAAATATTTCAAGAGCAACGGAACAACTGAACAAGTCACTTCATTTGAAGCCTTGGTGGGTGATGAAATATCTATTTTAATGCCACTATGGCCATTTGAACCGTCCGAAGTCGAAGCGTACTTTCTTAACCTGAGTCTAGAAATTTGGTTTATTTGAATCAACTTTATTTTATTGATGCGATAGCCGGAAGTGCCATTACTTCAGTAAGTGACTACGGCTGTTGAAAAGCCTTACAAATACCGCACAAATTTTTAAGATTTTTAAAAATTTTTTTGGGAAAAAAAACGGAGGACTTCATATGTGAAGTGACAAGAACAAGGTCGTTTTTTGCTTTAAGTGAAAGTAGAATAACACAAAATAAAATTTGGTAATTACGACCCTTCACAGTTGTTCAAATGGGTAGAAAACACTGACATATATGGGCATTTCTACCACGAACAGTTCTCTATCAGTAAATTACAAATCTTAATTATGCAAGCGTTCTCGTCTTACTTTGGGTCGCGTTGCCACTTTTTCAACTCAGATTGGAGCAATCCGATTTACAAAATTGACACAATTAATCAAAGATCAACACAAAAATTATTGTAGTTAATTTTTTTATCTTTGTTTTTAACACAAAAATCGCTTTGTATTAACTTTAAACGAGTTTGATTAATTTCGATGAAATGTTAAAAGATCCTGTAATTTGCGTTTGGTGAGTTGCATGAATGACCAATTTCACTGGATTAACGATTTTTACTAGTGATTTAGTAAATGCTTATTTAATAAACTTAAAATGTTAATGTTTAATTTTTTGATGTATTATTTACAAATTGAACAACCTTCAACTTAAGCTTTTTTTATCAAAATGTTTTAAGTTAATTTATGAAATCGCTGACTCAAAGTGCGCGTTTACAAATCATTGAAAACATTCTCTGTCGGGCGAATCAAATTCGAGCATTTAGAGCGAAAGCGATTTCTTGGCACTGAATATTTAAAATGCTTTCTAAAAATTGGTATTCAAACAGTTCACTGAACTGAAACTGATCATTTTACTTTATGTGGTTTTAAAAATATCCAGCGTAGTTCCAGTTTTTTTTTTTTTTTTTGTTTTTTTGCGTTTCATAGATACAATCAAAGTCAAATAATCGTATCCAGCGGTTACTTCCAAGCTATAAATTTGTAAATTATAAAAAACTTGGGAATTTTTAGTTTACTTTTCGTTGTTTGTGTATCCAGCAACATGAACGTAATCCACAGTTTCTTATCGATAGTTGCATATCGATAGTGTGTTGATGAGACACTATACACAGCGCAGAATATATTGCCAACAATTATTTTGGATGTGATGAGCGAAATTTTGGGGAATGCTTTTATATTTTTTATTATGAGCTGTCATCTCTGGACCTAGCGTAAGTTGTGGGGTGGCACACTTATGCCAAATATAGCCGCCGAGGACGCTGTCCACAGACACAAATGTCGGAGAGATGTCGTTTAAGACGCCTTCTTAATCTGTGTGTCGCCAGATCATAAGCAAATCTATTGGAGTGGTGCACCAATTGGTCATGATTCCTGCTGATGTGCATATTGATTTGGGCTCATAAATGCAAAACGTCCACACCGCGGTGTATATGTATGTAGCTGTATGCCCCACATGAAGACCTAGTTTCTGAAGGCAGTGGATCATGCCGTACCCATAACGGGATCGTTAGATAAACCGCCACTAGACTAAGAAGCCAATGGAGCTCCAATGCCGTAGCCACTGCCCGAGTCACATGGACTGTCCTGGTCAACCGGCGGTCCAGAGACATACGTATGTATGGCTATGTTCCAGCGGTTCGCCTATCGACCAAAACCGAATGAATTCAGACATCCTACGATGAGAGACTTCATTTGATTGGCGTACCAATTTGAGATGACCGCAAATTCTAAAGTATCCAGTTAAACGTAGCTTCGATCATATTCAGTTTATTGTATTTAGCAAGTAATATTATTATTTAATAAAGTTAGTTATAAAGAGAACCAAACGCTGGCCCGCTGTTGGCGCCATCTGGTTTTACAGATTAAGGGCTGGCAAGCTATTGCTTGAGATATTCCTCATGTTTCAATTTTTAAATTATAATTTAAACGAATATGACACGATCAAAAAGTTTCATATACAGGCATTTTCTCAATTCCACTACTTTTCGAAAAGTAAATCGAACGCAATTCCGCTTCGGATTTGTTTTTGTGTTGTCAATTTCGAATGAAATGACACGTTAAAAGTTAAAAAAAATAACGTACTTTTGATCGCTCTGCATCAGAAAAAGAGTGACCATCTCTGTTGCGTACCAGAAATTTCCGTAGATGGCGCCACATTCGCGAAATCAGCTGTTAAACATAGCGGTTGTGGTTAAACAGCACGTGCGGCGAAAAATTGCCAATTTGATTACAATTAAAAATCATTGTAAAGTGATATATAAAACCTATTTTAAACAAAGTTTTGTGATGAATTATAATCAGTGGGGTTTTGCATTAAGTGTTTTGTAATGTAAACTGTTTGTATGAGTTGTGCTGTGTTCGTAATTTTATGCCAAAGTGAGTCGTTCAACATGTGTCGATTTGTGATGAACACTAATATTTGAAAAGGTATATAAAATGATTCCGGCCTATTCCGGTCCGGAGACTAATTGTGTGTCGTAGATTAAATAATTCCCTTAGTAATGCATTTTTTAAATTTGTCCACTTTTGGCCACATTTCTTGTAATTTGCAATGTGGAGTTGTTTGGCTTGTGGCATTTAGAGAGGAGCATAGCATCCAAGGAAAATGCTGTGTACAAATTTATGAAAACAAAACTTTGTGGCGACATTTCAGATGAAATGAATAAAGCTGTTCCAGATGCTTCAATGAGGTTTTGTTACCGTTTGGCGGAAAAATGGAGGATGTGCAAGTCATATGAAAAGGTTTTTAAACGAAAGCATGCGGATATGATAAATGCACAAACATGTGTAATCGTTCCAAAAACAGTTCAAAAACAAAAAAAGTCGAAGAGCACGAAGAAGGCAAGCTGCAAATCTTGTCGTATCTGAGGGAGGAAACCTTAGATTATTGCTTCAAGCGGCAAGCATGGCCGCCCTAAAACAACACAAACACGATCTCGCATATGTTTTGAAACTGTTATCCTTATACCCAGAAAAAGCTAAAATAATTCGCAAGGCAGTACAGAACCCAGTGGAAAAGCCGACATCGATTTCACCAAGCGCACAGCTCAGCACAGCTCAGTATTGCGCAATAAGGGATCAATCTAAAAGTAAAAATAGCGACATATATCCTTCGTACAATAAAATTGTGAACCAGAAAAAAGAATGCCGGCCAAATAACATTTTGGTATCAGAGACAAAAGCAGAGGTCCCGCTTCAAAACCTTCTAGCCCACACTGCTGGTAGAATTGTTCGCTTACAAGAAGAAGTTATTTTAAATGAGCATGGCGTGGACTTTTTGGTTGCAGACTTAACTTTGAGTTATGGTTTCGATGGTAGCACTGGGCAATCAAACTAAAATCAAGTTTCATCTGGAAGCCAGGCATTTAATATGGACTCCAGCATTTTTGCCCCTACAGTCAGTCCATTAAGGCTAGTGGATTCCTCTGGGAACATACATACCTCAATCTATTAGATTTTGTCGGCCCTTAAGACTAGCCTTTATGAAAGAAACCAAGGAGTGTATACAAAAAAAAAAAATTCGGACCTAATAGAAGAGATTGAACAGTTGTAGCCCTGCAAAATGATTTTGGTGTGGGGCAATACCATCCGATTTCATAAATAATAAACATTTCCAATGTGAAAAGTTTTTGCCAATGTTAAATCATTTGAAATACGGATTAAGCCCGTTACACTGCTGGATTCGCATGTTTGAATTTGTTTTACACGCTGGATACAAGTGCCATATTAAAAAGTGGAGAATATGCAATGAAAATGACAAAATTAAAGTCTATGAAAGAAAAAGGCATATTCTCTTAAAGTTGATAGACCGACAAATGATGGCAATACAGCTCGGCGTGCGTTTAGAGTGACCCAAAAATATTTTCGAATATCACTGACATTGATGAGCAGCTTATTAGCAACTTAAGAATTATGCTGATATGTCTCTCATGCCAGCTGCCAATCAATGTTGACAAATTTAAAAAATTCTGTTATAAAACTGCAGAATTTATTATTGATTTATATCCATGGTTAAGCCGGGTATCCAGCACCGCGGAAACTAAAAATTCCTGTCAAACTTCATATAAAAACGAGAAGGCCAAGCTAACTTCGTCTGTGCCGAAGTTTTTATACCCTTGCAAATGTTTTAATACATCAGAGCTTAAGAACGCCAGCATTAAAACAAACTATTTTTCTAAATAAAACCGACTTTTCGACCGCTAGTTCCTATGACAGCTATAACATATAGTAATCCGATTTTAGCCAAAACTTCCAAATCTTTGTAAAAGCGCATAATATTAATAATTGCTGAAGTAAGACACGTTAACATTAAAAACAAAAAAGTTTTTCTCATTAAAACCCACTTTTCGACCGATAATTCCTATGACAGCTATATGATATAGTCCTCCGATTTTGACCAAAACTTCCAAAATCTTTGTAAAAGCGCATAATATTAATAATCGCTGAAGTGAGACACGTTAACATTAAAAACAACAAAATTTTTCTCATAAAAACCCACTTTTCGACCGATAATTCCTATGACAGCTATATGATATAGTCCTCCGATTTTGACCAAAACTTCCAAATCTGTATAATAGCGTTTAATATTAATAATCGCTGATGTGAGACACGTTAACATTAAAAACCAAAAAATTTTTCTCATAAAAACCCACTTTTCGACCGATAGTTCCTATGACAGCTATAAGATATAGTCATCCGATTTGGACAAAAACTTCCTAATCTATGTGAAAGCGTATAGAAATAATAATTGCTGAAGTGGGAGCCGTTAACATTAAAAACAAAAAGTTTTTCTCACAAAGACCCACTTTTCAACCGATAGTTCCTATGGCAGCTATAAGATATAGTCATCCGATTTGGACAAAAACTTCCTAATCTATGTGAAAGCGTATAGAATTAATAATTGCTGAAGTGGGAGCCGTTAACATTAAAAACAAAAAGTTTTTCTCACAAAGACCCACTTTTCAACCGATAGTTCCTATGGCAGCTATAAGATATAGTCATCCGATCCGGTCGGTTCCGACATATTAGCAGTGTGCAGTAAAAAGAAGACTCTGTGCAAAGTTTCAGCTCGATAGCTTTAAAACTGAGAGACTAGTTCGCGTAGAAACAGACAGACGGACAGACAGACGGACGGACAAAGCTCAATCAACTCAGCTCGTCGTCCTGATCAAGAATATATATAGTTTATAGGGTCGGAAATGAATATTTCTATGCGTTGCAAACTTCTGGGCAAAATTATAATACCCTTTGCAAGGGTTTAAAAAAAACTGCGGCAGGAATTTTTAGTTTACCTTTTCGTTGCTTGTGTATCCAGCAACATGAACGTAATCCACAGTTTCTTATCGATAGTTGGCATATCGATAGCGTGTGTGGATGGAGAGAACAGCTGATACACAGCGCAGGAATATATTGCCAACAATTATTTTGGATGTGATGAGCGAACACTTTGGGGGGAATGCTTTTATATTTTTTATTATGAGCTGTCATCTGGCTGGGGAACCATCATCAACCATGCAACGATTGGTAGGGGATGGTGCCAAAGGCACACTTATGCCAAATTGATGAGGCCGCCAGAGGGATGCTGTCTATAGACTAAAAATTCGGAGAGATGTCGTTGTTTAAGACGCCTTCTCAATCTGTGTGTCGCCAGATCATAGGCAAATCTGTTGGTGTGGTGCACCAATTGGTCATGATTCCTGCTGGTGTGCATATTGGTTTGGGCGCATAATGGCAAAGCGTCCACACCGCGGATATGTATTTATATGTAGTTGTATACACCACATAAAGACTCTAGTTTCTTGAGGGCAGTGGATCATGCCGTACCCCATAACGGGATCGCCCAGATAAACCGCTCCTACGACTAAGAAGCCAATGGAGCTCCAATGCCGTAGCTACTGCCCGAGTCACATGGACTTTCCCGGTCAACCGGCGGTCCAGAGACATGCCAAGGTACCGCGGAATCTATATATGTATGGGACTCTTGATCCTAGGAGTCGCACTTAAGTAATTTTGATTTTGGCTATGTTCCAGCAGTTCGCCCATCGACCAAAACCAAGGTACTGATCCGGCCACAAAATCCCTAATATAAATGCAAATGAATTTAGGCATCCTACGATTAGAGACTTCATTCGATTGGCATACAACCAAGAGGTCATACTATTTTGGAGAAGATTGCACTATAAAGTAATGCAGTTAACAACATGCTGCAGTAATGTTTTGTGCCACCCGGGACACACTGAAAAGTGACATGCCATCGGTTTATCATCCCCAAGTGTAAAGTGTGTAGCTCATACTACGAGCAGCATGCTTCCTCCAGAAAATATTAATTGTATATTTTTAAATTTATTTAAATTCAAATAGTAAACAGTGCTTAACAGCTGATTGATCAGAGTGACCTTCCTCCTTTCCGGTGCGTGGTCACACTGTTTTAGTTATGTTCCACACACACAAGAAATAAATAGCAAATTCCTGGCAGGAATTTTCCGCAGTGCTGGATACAGGCCTTTACCAATGACTTCAACAGTGCACAAGATTCTGGTACATTCATGTGATATTATAGAAAGCACTGTTCTTCCTGTAGGATATTTTGGAGAGGAGGAAGGCGAATCCAGAAATAAATTCTACAAATCGGATCGGTTACATCACGCACGGAAGTGCAGCCGAGTATATAATTTTACAGACGTGTTCCACCGAGCAATGGATACATCAGATCCCATTATTTTATCGGTAAATCTAGATAGACGGATTCAAAGACAAAAGAAAAGAAATCTTCCAACTGAAGTTTTGGATATGTTATCGAGCGAAGGTAGCTCTGTAGAAGAGCACGGCTTAAATGAAGATGATAATGATGATCATTTTGGTTTGCAATGGAGTATGGAAATGAAGAACGAAGAGCATGATGCTTTAAAACGTAAAGGTGTGTAGAATATAATAAACTAATTCCAGTACATTCATGACACATTGAAATATTTTATATTTCAGAGCACCTTTGCACAGCCTTTTTCACCTTGCGGCAACATGAAAAATTTCCACTTTCGAAAGGTTGCCGTGGAAGTGGAATAGAGAACATGCCTGATAAACATAAATTTAAACCATAATTAAAAGAAGAGCCCTGTTTTTAGAGATGGAACTTCAACTGGAACAACTGGTGCTCTAACTAGATTTTCTAATAAGAAAATGAAATCTCTCGAAGTTCTGTGGCAACGACGATTTTTTCGAGCAAAATCTCTAGAGATTTCTGTGGCAGCACCGAATATACTCTATGTACCTTCGGTACAGAGTATAAAAACGTTGTACACGTCATTTGTATTTTGCTATTGCATTTAAGCGCTAAGGTTAAATCGCTCAAAAATTGTAATGTTTTCTTATTTATTAGACATTTGACGAAAAGACTTCACATACTTATAGCACAAAATCTGGCAATTTTTAAAACTCATTAAAAAAGAAACCATGAATGATTGCCTCGACTTAAATCTCTATAAATATAAAAGTGAGTGTACTGATTCACTGATTGGCAATCAGCCTAAACGGTAAGAGATAGAAAGCTGAAATTTGGATAGCTGATTTTGACAATGTTAAGTTGCTAGACATAGAGGGGAGAGAGAGAACGAGACTAACATTGGAGAGCTTACGCATTCAACAGAGAGGAGAGAGAGCACTAAATTACAAAGAAGACTTTTACCAAAGCAATAGCAGAAAGAAACAATAAACAAACAAAACAGACAACAAAACGCACAATGGGACGATTTAACAATAATAATTGCACAACAACTGGACTAACACTATGACAAAAATTATTATGTATGTATGTATAAAAATGTATGTTTTATATTATTGTTGTTTAATATGAAAAAAAACAAATACAGGCTCCCTGATGAAGGCGGGATAAGCCGCTGAAACGCGTAGGAGAAGAAAAAGAAATAAAATATGAATTTTTATTTTGGATGAGAGACAACGGCCATTGCAACCCATGCATCAAACACAACTATTAGACAAATTGGCCTTCCACAATTCACACAATTAACAAACCGGAGGGTACACCGGATCTTATCATCATTAAACAAACTGCAAACATGAAGGGTTACATGCAATACATACGCAATACATATGGAGACGACACAGTAAGATACGTTAAGAACTATTTTAGATGCCAAAGAAGCTTAGCAAAGCAACGAGGGCGGCTAAAATACCTAATACAGTGCAAGAACTACAACATTGTTCCAAAGCACCTCCAAGGGAAGACGTCGGCATTAAAACACAATTTTACACTACACGACACACAAAAGGAACTAGCTAAATTGGAGACAAACTTCCTGCTGAAGACTTTACAATTAGAAATTAAAGAAACACATAGACATATATTTAGTATTTACAAAAACCAAACCCATCAGTACCATATTCTAAAGACAATTTTAAATAGTCAGGACATACTGGTCCTCGGAAAGGATAAAAAATTAGCATACCAAAGAATTAGAACCTACACAGACCACAATACTGAACAAAAAATAGAAAAACTAAAGACGTCACTACTAGAAAAACACAACATAACATTTAACAAGGAATGGTTCGTAAACCAGACAGACGTATTCTTTCCAGAGGATAGTAAATGGCTACTGTCGCTGGGACCCAAATTCGCCTTACCTGTCACGAATGAGAATTTATCGCCAATATACCTAATAGCAGACATAGAACAAGGAATACAAACTATAAAAGATGACATACAGAGGGACACAATCAGGAGTAAACTTGCGTCAAGAGTAAACTACTTTAAGCATAATAGAAGAATAGACCAAAAAGATAAACCAATTCTAGCAATAGCGAAGAACACAGAAAAACTTATAAAGGAGCACCAAGACAAGGTCATAATTACACAAGCAGACAAGGGGAACAAGACAGTTGTAATGTACAAAAGGGAATACATGGACAAGATGGAAAAACTATTCGAGGACAAGACCACATACAAGAAAGTACGTAAGGACCCAACACAGACACTTATAAAGAAAAACAACACTATAGTAAATCATCTATACAAGCAAAACCAGATTGATGCTAAACTAAAAATGGGACTATACTGCTCTGGAGGTCACGCACCAAGAATGTATGGTCTGCCAAAGATACATAAACAGGGCACGCCACTGAGGCCGATCGCGGCATCGACAAACGTCCCGTGTAACAAATTGGCAAAACATGTAGAAACGATTATTAAAAACATCGTCTCTGACAAATACAACATTCAAAACGCGACACAATTAAAATCTAAACTGATGGAGGAACGAATTGGAAATGATGAGATACTAGTATCGCTGCTAACAGAATGTATTAAGACAGCAGCAAACTGTATGCAAAAAAACAAACAAAGAGGATTTAAACAGCCATGGTTTGACACATTTTGCGACGCAGCGAGGGCATTATCACTTCAGAAACTGCGCATGGTCAGGACAGAAAACACAGCAGCATCGAAACGGGATTATCAAAACGCCAACCGTACTTACAAGGACCTTTGCAGACAGAAACAACAAGAATACTACGCCAAAATCGAAGTGGAAATATCAGCTGTAAGGGATAGCAAAACCTTTTGGAGTCTGGTAAGAAGGTTGAATGGAGTGACGTCTCGAAGCATAATTGGAGCGGACGCAAACTGCCTGGCAGTACACTTTGAAAAGCTGCTGTATATTAACCCGGATCAAATTAAAGTGCAGTTTAGCTACAGTCTCCCTCAAACGCAAGACGAAGAGCTGGACTCAGCGATCACGGAAGAGGAAGTCATTACGGCAATAAATAAGGCAAAGTTAAACAAGGCACCGGGTGAAGACCGAGTTCCCGCGGAGTTTTTTAAGCATGCGCCTGAGTCCTTTATACGCAAATGACTCTTTCCCGACAATTTTCAAAAGAAGCATTATATTTCCCATTCACAAGAAAGGCAACCATGAAGATCCCAGCAATTATAGGGGGATATCCTTTATTAACGTCCACGTTAAAATCCTCGCATCGGTTCTGCTTACCAGATTGGAGAAATGGGTAAATAAAAATTCAAAACTTAGCGAATTCCGGTTTGGTTTCAGGCAGGGATACTCAACTGTTGACGCCATTTACGTGCTCACATCCATCGCAACTTCCGCCCTGCAAGCAAGTCAAAAACTTTATTGCTGTTTTGTGGACTTCAAAGCCGCTTTTGACACCGTAAACAGAAGAAGCCTGTGGTACAAATTGAGCAACCTGAATGTGTCATACAAATATATAAAAGTGCTGCAAAACTTATACGATGGAGCGGAGGCAGCGGTTTGGGATGGATCAGAGGTGTCCAACTGGTTTGGAAATAACACTGGCGTAAAACAGGGTTGTCTGCTAAGTCCGCTGTTATTCGCACTTTATATAGATGACATAGTTCACTGGATAAGAGGTGGAGTTTCGGTAGGAGGAACACTCATAAAAGTTCTCATGTACGCGGATGACTTGGTTCTGATGGCAGATTCACCGGAGATGCTGCAGGAAATGCTAGATGACGTTTACAACTACTGCTGTATTTGGGGTCTCACAATCAATGTTGACAAAACCAAAGTTCTACCCATACGGAACAACAGAGGAAGGATCAGGAGCAATGAAAAGTGGCACATTAACGGATCGGAAATCGAGAGAGTTAAATTCTTTAAGTACCTAGGGGTTACGATATCTTCAAATATGTCTCTCAGCAACCATTTGCAACAGAAGTATCGCGATGCCATCAGAGCCCTCAACAGCACCTGGAAAACCTTACTTAGCAACGCAAATGTTCTGCATAGCATTAAATACAGGATGTTCCAGGCTACCTCCAGTTCAATCCTAATGTACGCATCCCAGGTGTGGGGGTTCAAGGAATATGATGATGTGGAGAAGCTACTACGTTTTTATTTAAAAAGATGTACAGGTTGCCCCGAAATACGCCAAATTACGCCTTATTTGTCGAAACTGGCCTCTCTCCTCTCTACTGCCAAACATTAAATGCACACTTTGCATATATGAGGAAGATAATTTCTTTGCCAGATACCCGTTTGGTAAAAACCATTGCCAAGGACTTACAGTCAAAAAGAGCCCAGTGTTTTGAAGCCTGGAGCAGGCTTGCAGAGGAGCACGGTGTTGGAATCTGCATCAGCAACACTGATTCGTGGGAAGAGGCACACTCACAAATTGTGGAAAAAGTCAGCAACAGCTTTATGTTAAAACATATTCGACAGGCAAGAGCGAGCGAGCACAGAATAATCTACAGGCAACTTAACTATTCCTTGGGAGAAAGAAACTATTTCAACAACAAGCACAGCCAAAACCAAATTTCCGCAATATTCAAAGCAAGATGCGAAATGCTAGATCTGAATAACAGACGTTACACCAGAGGCACGGAAGCCAATTGCACATTGTGCAACCTTAATGTGAAGGAGGACACTTGCCATTTCATAGGAGTATGCCCGATTCTAAGCGAAATAAGAAAACTATACTGGCATCAGGCACAGCTCTCAACGCAACAGGTTGTCATCATTCTGAATGGTGAAAACTGGAACAGCCTACACCAGTATATTAAAGATGCGTCAACATACAGACGGCGAATACACACGGAAGATTTTTAGTTAAGATAATGTTTAAAAAAAAACACAAAAAAAAAGGGCCTTTTCTCGCATTATTAAATGTTCTAAATACAAAAGCTGACGGCACACTGCCAAAGCTAGTTATTTTCCTAGATTTTATTCCCATATTTGTATAATTTTTTCACGATATATTTAAACCTAATTATGTTAATTTATTGAATAAAATCCCCTTCCTACTACTAGTATCGTTCGATGTTGTCTCATTATTTACGAATATACCCGTAAAAGTAGCCATTAAGAATATCATAAACAAATGGACGGACATATCGATACACACAAATATACCAAAGGCAAAATTTAGGGAAATACTATAATTCGTACTCATCGAAAATAATTACGTATCATTTGACAATAACATATATACCCAAATATTTGGTATGCCTATGGGAAACCCGATATCGCCTACTATTGCAAATGTAGTACTAGACAAAATATTGGACGATGCAAAGGAGGAACTGGACAAACAAAATATACATTTAAGACACCTATATAAATATGTGGATGATATATTTTGCGTAATAATAAAGGACGAACAGGAGAAGATATTGGAGACGTTAAACAAACAACATCCAAGAATACAATTCACAAGAGAGGTGGAGAAAAACCAGACAATACCATATTTAGACACAGAGATAAAAAGAGAAGAAGGGAAACTATTATTTAAATGGTACACAAAGGACACAGCATCAGGACGCATAATGAACTTTCATTCGCATCAACCACTTTCCCAAAAAATTAACACTGCCAAAAATATGATATTCAAAGCATACACACTAAGCGACCAAAAATATAGACCGGAAATATACATTAAATTAAGGAAAATATTTTCAGGACAGCTCATCGAAACACTGATTTGTTTTCCCGATTTTGGAAAATCCGCCCACGAGGAAAATGGCCGAAAATTCTGCATGCAATAAACTATTTTTCATCCGATTGGCTTGAAACTCGGTTTGTAAGGACAGAATACGATTATCAGAATACAATTGATCAGTTTCAGTTCAGTTGACTCTTTGAATACCAATTTAAAAAAAAAACATTCAAAATATTAATTGCATAATTTCACTGATATTTAGATTTGTATTTACTGATGGTGAATTGTCGTGATAGAAATGTCAATATTAGTCAGTTTTCACCAACCGTTTGATCAGCCATGAAGTGTCTTAAATACCAAATTATCCTGTGGGTTATTTTACTTTCATTAGAAGTAAAAAAGGTATGTAGAAATATGGTTGATAATTTACGATTGGATTTAAATACTTTCCACATTGCATATAGATTGATTGTCATGTGGAGCTGACCAATATAAAATGCAATTCACTGGATAAGACCTTTACTGAATTCGACTATTGCTATTTGAAATCTGTAAATCGGACCTACAAATATTTGTCTCTAAAGGTTATACTGCATAAAAAGCCAATTACAAAAGCAACGGTAAATGTCAGACCCGCATTTATATATACAGCATTTACGATTTTTTGTTTTTAGGTGAACATGGAAGTCTTAAAACGGTATAATGGCTACAAGCCTTTTCTATATAATATTACCTTTGATGCGTGTAAATTCCTGGCGTCTAAAAACAGTTTTCCAGTCGTCAAATATTTCTATAGTTTTTTTGATTCACATTCTAATATGAATCACACATGTCCGTTTAATGTAAGTACTCTGAAATTATTTATGGACACTTAAGTGAGTGATTTTGATATATTTTCAGCACGATTTGGTAGTTGAAAAAGTTTCAACGGAATTTATAAATGATCTAGTTACTAAAGTGTTACCATTTCCTGAAGGGGACTATGCCGTTTTCACCCGTTGGAATGCTTATGGCATTTATCGTGCTGAAGTTAAAGTCTATTTTACCATTTCGTAGATTATGAAACTAATTAATGGGATTTTTTTTTAATAACTAAACAAATATTTTTGCAAAATGGTGAGGGGTTTAAGTTATAAAGTTGATCAACAAATCGAATAATAATAAAGTGAATGAACAAAAATAAGATGTACCAAATGATAAAGATTGGGTGAAGTAATCGTAAGGGTGAGCAATGGCATGAGGGTTATAAAGTATAAACTTTAAATATGCTTCACTGTGGAAAAAGTGTGTTCTTAAAAAACTTGATTTATTCTTGAATTTTAAAGAATTTCTTTCTTTCCATGATTTAAAGGGCAGGGAGAATAACTAACTAAATGAAGACAGGAAGTAAAATTGGAGAGTGAAGCGTTCAAAACATTTGGCCCACTAAAACTTAATTTGCTGTCTTGCACAAAGGGTTTTTTGTTAATTTTATAAAAAATTTGGGGCGGCGTGGTGCAGCGGTACCTGCTGTTTCGCGCAGGAACAATTAATAAAAAAAGTTATACATCTTTTAAAACGTTTTATCCAATTCCACTTCCACAAGAAATTTTGTGATGTAAAACCAGATAATATAAAGCTTTTATGTACTAGATTGGGATCTAGCGAAATCACAAAAGTTTTGTGGTTCTTTTTAGGTAATTATACGTTCTTACTTAGTGTATTAAAATGTCCCTCCCATCACTAACCACCGACCCCGCCCTTGAGATCAACCCCAAACGACGAGCGCCCAAGTTCACCCAATTAGTTCATCCGATCTTATCATTCTTTAAATCGATTCATTTTGCATTATAACTATCTATATCGTCTCTCTTTAAAATTGGATTCTTTTTTCCAAATCGCGGGCGTGGCCAATGAAACACTATCTCGTGTAACTTGTCCCTATTCAACCCTCCTCCTGAAATCTGTGTTCATTGCAACAGACGACGGCAAACGGACAACTTCCATCAAAATCTAACAAAGCTCGCAAATAACTGTTGACCGTCCGACCCTTTGAGGAAAAAGTACGAGATGAACCTTTCACATCGTCTCTTTAATAATTCGGTCTGCGCCCAGAGAACAACCAATTTGATTGCTTCGGTTTTGCTCTGTTCAATCGCAGACCGTTTGAAAGCGAGCGAAGAATATTTAAGTCTTTTGCATTTGTAAGCGTGTGGGCTTCTGAGTCACAAAAGCCAAACACAAACAAAAATAAAAAGAGCGTTTACGCTGAGCCTTTCATTTTATTGCTCATCTGCTGACTGTTAATGTGCGAGCGCTCAGTCGGATCGCTCTCTAAAAGTTGTTATTGAATAAGCACAACAAGAATAGCGCAACTGAGAACAGTCAACCGAAAACCGAAACAAAGCGAAACGAAATCTTCTGCTCAGAGAGAGAGAGAGAGAGCAAGCGTGCAGACCGCAAAGGGAAAAACGGCCAAGAGTTATTTGCGAGCTCTGAAATCTAATGAGTATTACAAAAATTATTAACAAATTGTATAGGAACCCGGCGTTGCTCTGGTAGCTATTTTAGTTAGATACCCATCTCGGTCATTATTAGACCATATGCTGCAAAATCATCCGTTTCAATTCAGTGAACTGTTTGAATACCAATTTATTGGAAAGCGTTTTAAATTTTAATTGCACAACTTCAGTGCTTTAGAATAATCAAGATTAATATATTCTGATAGTGAACTGTCGTGGTAAAACTGTCCACATTTGTCAGTGTTAACCCCCCCATTTGAGCAGCTATGAAGTGTCTTAAATACCAAATTTGGCTTTGGGTTATTCTACTTTCCTTAGAAGTAAAAAAGGTACGTACAAATAATGTTTATAATTTACGTTTGGATTTTAATTCTAACCACATTGCATATAGATTGATTGTCATGTTGAGCTGACTAATATAAAATGCATTTCACTGGATAGGTCCTTTACTGAATTTGAATATTGCTATCTAAAATCTGTAAATCGGACCTACAAATATTTTTCTGTAAAAGCTACACTTCATAAACAGCCAGTTACAAAAGTTTCGGTAAATATTAGAACAGTATTTATCTAAATAAAACTTAAGTTTTTTGTTTTTAGGTGAACTTGGATGTCTTAAAACGGTATAATGGCTACAAGCCTTTTCTATATAATATTACCTTTGATGCTTGTAAATTCCTGGCGTCTAAAAACAGTTTTCCCGTTATCAAATATTTCGATAGGCTTCTTGTGGCACATTCTAATATGAATCACACATGTCCGTTTAATGTAAGTACTCTGAAATTGTTGATGGACTCTAAGGTGACAGATTTTTATATATTTACAGCACGATTTGATATGGGAAAAGGTTTCAACTGAATATATAAATGATGTAGTTACTAAAGTGTTACCATTTCCTGAAGGGGACTATGCCATCGTTACACGTTGGTTTGCTTATGGCATTTATCGTGCTGAAGTTAAAATCTATTATACCATTTCGTAAAATAGGAAACTTATTAATGTGACTTTTCTTAATAACTAAGCAAGTATTCTTTATTGCGAAATGGAGAGGAGTTAAATATAAAGAAATGATTAATAAATCGAATTTTAATAATCGTCTATGAGTGTGTTAGCAAAAATGAGATGAATCAAAGAAAAACTAATGGGTAGAGTAGTCAATGTGATAGTTTATGAGGAACATAAGTTACTTCCATTGTAGAGTAGACTACACATTCGCTTACATAACGTGGAGGCCGTGGATCAAGTCCCCGTAAAAGCGTAGCGTTATATATTATTTTAATGATTTTTATGTTTTTTTATTTTTAAATTTAGGTGTTTTTAACATAGTCTATATGTTATACAATCTTTAAATCGGTTTTTTCGTCAATAACGCTAAAATAAACAATTAGTAGGGTCGGGATGAAGAAGACCAAGTCTTCGAATTAAGTGATTTAAATTGTTCAGTTATTTTGTTGCTCATGAACTATCCCAGAGACCACTCCGCTCAATTGTCATACTCGGAGGTGTCACAGAAATCTCTAGAGATTTTGCCGACGGTTGGTTTGTAAATCTCTCGAAAAAATCGTCGGTGCCATAGAACTTTGAGAGATTTCATTTTCTTATTAGAAAATCTAGTTAGGACACCAGATGTTCCAATTGAAGTTCCATCTCTAAAAACAGGGCTGAAACTATCGCCAAAGAATTTCCCCTTTTTATACCCGTTACTCGTAGAGTAAAAAGGGTATACTAAAGTCGTGCAAATGTATGTAACAGTATATATATTTTTGATCAGCATCAACAGCCGAGTCGATTTAGCCTTGTCCGTCTGTCCGTCCGTCTGTATGAACACCTAGATCTCAGAGATGGTAAGAGATAGAGGTTTGACATGTATGGGACAAATGCTTCTTTTATCTGCACGCAGATCAAGTTTGTTTCAAATTTTGGCCACGCCCCCTCCCGCCCCCGCAATTTGGAAAAATCGTTATATCTCCTACAGTTTTAAAGTAAGACGATTCGTACTTCCTAGAGATAGTTAGTAATTAGCAAAATGAATCGATTTGCCGAAGAAATGATAAAGATCTTTTTTTTTTTTTTTGAGAGTTTTCTGTTTTTTATTGGTAATTCAGAAACCCTAATTCTAAAGTACATTACAATTTACTGTTACTCCTAAAATAACTTATATTGTAGTTTTTCATTAATTCATTTTCTGTAGTTATTTGTATATCGAGTTTGCTATTTGTTTATATCTTCTAGTTGGGATTTTAACGTAAGATTTATAATATGTTTTGAAGTTAGAATATCGTGTTTGTATTCTATGATTGTGTATATTCTAGTTTTAGTTTTTATCCAAAGGTAAGTATCTAGTACTTTGTTTCAGGTGAGCATTGATGTATATGTATAAGAGTGAGTTAAGAAGTGAAGCTTTGTATGATGCAAATTTAAGGCAATTATCTCAGTATAAAGACTAGATCCTTCGGTCAGAAAGGTCAGTTGGGTGGATCCTTTGAAGTCTCCTTCTTGCCCTGATCCCGTTAATCCTCCTCCTTCGCAGGAGGCGTCTGGCAAGATTGTTTGGGTGGGAAGCTACTTTGTCAAGGTAGCGTGCGGCCTGTTTATTGATGATGTCGCCAACCATAGGCACCCCGCATTCTCGTTCTATATCCCTTGTGCGAATGTACCACTCAGCACCTGTGACTCTTCGCAGTAGTTTGGCCTGGAAAACCCTGATTTTGCTCAGGTGGGTTTTTGCAGCTATTCCGTATACCTGCACGCCGTAGCGCCATATAGGAGCTAAGATAACCTTGTATATGAGAACTTTGTTCCTTAGAGACAGCTTGTTGTTGGCGTTGAGGAGCCAACTCATCTTCATTGCTTTGCTGCGAAGTCTGCTAGTCACATCAGCAACATGCTGTTTGAACGTGAGTCTTTTATCTAAGGTCACACCTAGATATTTGTGGCTCGTGTTGTGAGGTAGGACCTCACCGTGCAAGAATACCCCAGGACTAATGTCTCTTCTGAGTGTGTGCGTAACACAGGCACACTTGTCAGGGTTAACAGATATATTCCAGCGGCACGCCCAGTTTTCGAATCTCCTTAGGTATTCTTGGAGTGCATCTGTTGCCATATAGATGCACTTATTTCTAGCCATTATTGCAGTGTCGTCGGCAAATGTTGCGATCAGAAGGTCCTGCGGGTCTTCTATGGGAATGTCATGTGCAGTGGGCATGTCTGAGGTGAATAGGCTGTACAGTGTTGGGCCTAAGACGCTACCTTGAGGCACTCCTGCTCGAATCCTCTTCTTTCGGGACGCAAGGCCATCCTGGACCACTCTGAAGGTCCTGTCGGATAAAAATGATCTGACCATCAGAAAGATTTGAGGATTGAGCGTTCCCTTTATTTTTGCCAGTAGGCCATCATGCCAGACGCGGTCAAATGCCTGTTGGATATCCAAGTAAGCTGCCACAACGTACTCCTTGGCGTGGAAGCCTTCCAGGACGAAGTTGACCACTCTGTGAAGTTGCTCCGGCGTGCCATGTCTCAGCCTAAATCCAAACTGGAACTTAGGAATCTTTCGTTTTACTGCGGGCGTTTCCAGTATTCTACGCAGTAAGCATCTCTCCAGCATTTTGCCAAAGACTGGGAGGAGACTGATGGGTCTGTAAGATTCCAGTTCTTGAGGAGGTTTTCCGGGTTTGTGTAACATTAAGATGTTAGCACTTTTCCATGCCGAGTCGATTTAGCCATGTCCGTCTGTCCGTCCGTCCGTCTGTCCGTCTGTCTGTATGAACGCGTCGATCTCAGAGATGGTAAGAGATAGAGGTTTGACCAGTATGGGACAAATGCTTTTTTTATCTGCACGCAGATCAAGTTTGTTTCAAATTGTGGCCACGCCCCCTCCCGCCCCCTGAATTTGGAAAATACATATATCTCCTTCAGTTTTAAAGATTTACGATTCGTTTTAGAGATAGTTAGTGATTAGCAAAATGAATCGATTTGCCGAAGAAATGATAAAGATCGGATGAGCGGTTCTCAACTTATGAGCAAAAATGTGAACCAAGAGCAAGCAAATAAGTGAATCACCCCCACCACACCTCTCCCACCCGTTCTAGACCAACGCTGCACCATGTTGCAGAGAGAAAGAGAGAGATAAAGCGAGAGAGAGACTGAGGAGGGAGAGTAGAGAGAGAGAGAAACTTAGAGATGAGCGCAGCAGCAGCATTGCATTCAGCTCCTACTCTAGGTACAGAGTATATTATAGTTGGGCTTGACCGACTTTCTCACTTGTTTGATTTGCTTTTCGTGGCCTCTATTTTAGGTAGATCCTACTTTGAAAGCCCCATATCTTTTCCAAACAGTCCACTTATGGACAATTTTCTTAATTTTGTATTTTTCTTCATAAATTGCTTAACCAAATACCAAAATGAAAATTAAAAAATCTTTTATCGTGTTCTTATTACAAGATTAAACAGCTAACATTTAGGCCTCTTAAATCCATCAGAAATCCCACATTTGAGAAGCATTCGTTTGTGGCTGTAACATTTGGCTTAATTTTGGTATTACCAAATGGATGGGATCATTCTCCAACCCCTTAAGTTCTTAATTTGCATTAATTGTTGGTAGAAACAGTTGAAAGGGAGTTGAACTTTCACGTCAATTAAGTAGCTTTGCACGTTCTTAAGCAGCTTTTTTATGCGGCGACAACTTTTAAGTGTATTTTTTGCATTTTCTTATCGAAAGTTGCTCCATTTAAGTAGCCATTGTGTTCGTTGCTCCGGGCAAAGAGGCAGCAGATAAGTAGCAGGCTCTAAAGCTTTACTGAAAGTGCAGGCATATTTGAACAAAATGATGTTTGATTTATTTAAGAAATAGATGTTGGCATGCTAAAACACAGTTTGCTTATATCTCCCATTCGTCATCAGGGCTGTATAACTATAACACAAGAAAAACACAAAACTGTCATACTTGATACAAAACATGTTGTATGATCAGGTGTCTAATCCCTAAAGTTCTCAAGCATGACCTTAATATTTACCTATAATAGTTATTGAACCGGACGACTATACCTTTTAAATATCATGATTATAAAAACATTGGACTATATTATGGTTTCTGAATATGACTAAATTTTTAATATTCATTAATTTAATTTTTTTTTTTTTGGTCGATGAAACAGCCGGCCGCTGCCAACAATGTCCGCCAGTCGCCTCTGCTCCGTGCGAGCTGGGACCAATTGGTCAAACCAGCTTGGCAAGGTCTGCCCGAACCTGGTCATCCCATCTCAGTCGAGGTCTCCCCCGCCTGCCTCTTCCTCCGTAGTCAGCCGCCTTCGAATAATAAGCCTTCCTTACTGGAGCTTCTTCGTCCATCCTGGTACCCAACCAGCGCAGCCGCTGTTGCTTTATGCGCTTGACCAGACAGGTGTCCCCATAGAGCTCATACAGTTCGTCATTATTTCGAATGCGGAAAACATCGCCAACTTTTAAAGGTCCATAAATCCTCCGAAGAATCTTTCGTTCAAACACGCCAATCGCCGCTTCATCCGCTGCTGTCATTGTCCATGCTTCTGCGCCGTATTGCAGGACTGGGATGATTAGCGACTTGTATAGGGCTAATTTTGTTCTTCGCTTGAGGTCTCTGCTCTTGAGCTCTCTACTTAGCCCGTAGAAGCATCGGTTTGCAAGAGTGATCCTTCGTCGGATTTCCAGACTGATGTTGTTGTCGCTGGTTATCGTCGTTCCGAGGTAAACAAAATCCTCAACAACTTTAAAGTTGTATTCTCCCATTGTAACAAATTGTCCAAGACGCAAGGACTTTTTGTCCGCGGATACAAGGTATTTCGTCTTGTCCTCATTTACCGCTAAACCCATCAGTTCTGACTGCCTCTCAATCTCTGAAAACGCCCTGCTTACCGCCCGTTCGTTTTTGCCGATGATGTCGATATCATCGGCATATGCGAGTAGCATTAGATCTTTATAAATAAAGGCGCCCGTTCTGTTGGCATGTGGGCACCGGCGCAGTATATATTCCATCAGTAGATTGAAGAAGTCGCACGATAAGGTATCGCCCCGCCTAAAACCCTCTTGGTATCAAATGGTTCGGAAAGGTTCTTTCCTATTTTGACGGAGCTTTGTGTACTTCTCAACGTCATCATGCAAAGACGGACGTACTTTGCTGGTATACCAAGGGTAGACAGGGCTTCGAAAAACCTTGACCTTATCGGCGTGTCGAAGGCTGCTTTATAATCGACAAAAAGATGGTATGTGTTGATGCCTCTCTCGTACAGGTCTTCTCCAGGATTTGTCGTAGCGTAAATATCTGGTCTGTTGTGGATTTACCAGGCCTAAAGCCACACTGATAAGGTCCAATCAGTGTGTTAATAAGCGGCTTAAGACGTTCACAAATAATGCGCGACAGAACCTTATATGCAATGGGAAGGAGACTGATCCCGCGGTAGTTGGCGCAAACTGCAGGGTCTCCCTTTTTAAAGATTGGGCATAGAACACTTAAATTCCAATCGTCGGGCATGCTTTCGTCAACCCATATACGGCAAAGAAGTTGGTGCATGCACCTTACCAATTCTTCCCTCCAGCCTTGAACAATTCAGCGGGCAGCTCATCAGCGCCTGGTGATTTATTGTTCTTTAGCCTTTGTATGGCTAAGCAGACTTCCTGTTGGGTCGGGATTGGTGGCATCGCTACTTCTCTAGAGGCGGCATCATGTTCGTCATCGCCTCCCAGTAGGTTGGAGAAGTAGCTTCTCCATTTGTTAAGCGCCACTTGCGGATCGGTGACCAGATTCCCGTGTTCGTCTTTGCATTGTGCGACTCTGGGCTTAAACCTTCTGTTAATTGCTTAATTTTTGGTAAAATTTTCGAGTCTCACTCATGCCGAATAACATCTCGACTTCCCTCGCGCATGCGCCTTCCTGCTCGCTCTTCCTTCTAAAGAGGCGCTTCCGCTCTTCTTTTTCTCCCGATATCGCTCCTTAACAGCCCGCGTTGCTCCCGACTGCAGAGTTCTCCTGTAGGCTGCGTCTTTTTTCTGCAGTAGCAAGTCGGCACTCATCGTACCAAGTCCGACTTCGAGGGGACTCGAGTACCTCGAGTATCTCATTGGCAGCCGTACTCACGGAATTCTTTTTGAAAAATTCAATAACCCAATATCATCGAGACAGTTCTGGAACGACATACGCAATTTCGGGGTGGGAAAACAACGACCCGAAATGGCAGAAAATATAGAAGTTAATGAACTTAATCAGACCTTCGTGCAATCACATCCTCCAGTACCTGAAGTGCTATCAAACTCATACCTGAATTCTGTACCTTATAATAATTGTAATAAATGTTTTAGTTTTTCTTGTGTCAGTCAGTGTGATGTCCTAGAGTCTATCTTAAAAATAAAATCAAATGCTTCTGGCCTCGATAACATTGATCCAAAGTTCTTAAAAATACTGCTTCCAAAAGTTCTAAAATATCTAACGCACATTTTCAACACTGCAATTACGACCTCAACGTTTCCAAGTATGTGGAAAGTTGCCAAAATCTTGCCCATTCCCAAAGCAGGTAACGAGTATAGGCCAATTTCCATCCTACCATTCATCTCAAAATCATTCGAGCAACTGATTTACACCCAAATTAGCAGTTTTTTTTCGGTAAACAAACTACTGAATGATAAGCAGCATGGTTTTCGTAAGTCGCGTAGCTGTACTACGGCAATTCTGAAAGTGGGTGAAGATATTCGAAGAGAAGTTGACAAAAGCCATGTCACTTTTCTAACTCTTCTGGACTGTAGCAAGGCATTTGATACTGTAGATCACGTAATTTTATGCACAAAACTCGAAATGCTTTATAATTTTTCCACCTCAGCAAAGAAATTAATGCAAACATACCTAACCGGCCGCAGTCAAGCAGTGGTAACCTCTTCGCAGACTTCGACATTCTTAGAAATTAATCGTGGGGTTCCTCAAGGCTCTGTCCTTGGGCCATTATTATTTTCAATCTATGTAAATGACTTACCAAATGTACTGTCCAAATGTAATGTTCAAATGTATGCTGACGATCTACAAATCTATGTGAGTTGTCCCGTTAGTGAAGTACCTGAATGTATAAATGTGTTTAATAGTGAACTAGAATTAGTTGGTGAATGGGCTAGGAAAAACGGACTTCACATCAACCCGTCCAAGTCTAAATGCATGGTCATTTTTAAAAATAAGTTTAACACTAGCAACTTGCCAAAACTTCAAATAAATAATTCTCTTATTAAATATGTAGATCGTGCTAAGAACTTAGGTATAATTTTTAATTACAAACTTTCATGGAACGATCACATCAATTGCGCAATCGGCAAAACTTACTGTCAACTCCGTCAACTTCAATACATTCGTAGCTTCATGCCAATAAGGACAAAGCTCACAATTGCAAAAGCATACTTAACTCCAGCGTTGTTCTACGGGATTGAAGTTTTTGGAAAGTGTGATGCTGATAGTAGGAAAAAACTCAACGTTGCTTTTAATAATATTGCCAGATTTGTATTTAACAAGAAGCCTACGGACCATATCTCGGCATACGCAGCACAAATCTTTGAATTAGACTTGGACTCCTGGATTAAATTAAGAACAGTAATAGCAATTCACAAAATTATAACAACCAGAGAACCAACTTATCTCTACGAATTGTTAAGCTTTGCAGGCTCTAGAAGAACAAATAATCTTATTACAGTCCGGAATAGGCTCTCTTGTTGTGATAACCATTTCTTTGCATGCGCCGTTCGACTTTGGAATATGATACCGCACAATATAAAAACAATTAGGAGTGTACCGCTTTTTAAACAAGCCATAACAACCTATTTTAAAACAAATTCAATATAGCTCTAATCATATTTAATTAAATATTAATAACAATAACTATAATGGATGTATATTTAGAATTTGTAATCTGAATTCAATTGTTAAAATGTTAATATTAAGTTAGGTCCAACAACGTCTGTGTTAAAATTTTGTGTTTTTGTGACTAGTGCTAGTATTTTAAGTAACAATGTTTACTTTAGCATTAGGAAGATGTTTAATAAATAACAAATAAAATCACAGCAAGGCAATTAACTGATTGAAAATATCAATAAAAACAAAATTAGAATATTAGTTTTGTATTTTTTTTTTTTCTTTTCGTTTCATTTTTGACTGATTTCTTGGTTATTCCAACAAATATTTACATTGTACATACATACATATTTGCCTTTTCTTTGTTTGCCTGCTTACCTTCGGGTTACCATAATCCACCACACATCCTTTTGTCACCTTCAATCATTGTCCTTGGTCTCTCTGGGTCCCTTGTTGTACATGTTTGCTTTTTATTAATTTTCCGTTGCAGCTGCAGAATATTTTGTGTTAATTTAAAGCCAAAGGGAATTTACCTTTTCATTTATGAAACACGTTTGCTGACATTTCAGCATGTTTGCGCCTCAGTCCGTGACACAATATACAAGCTGCTTGGAATTAAATTTGATCCCATATTTACTATATACCACAGCCAAAGACAGCTTTGTACAAACAGAGAAATAAATTCAGCATATAAAACAAAATTGTTTCATTTGAAGTTGAAATTGAATCAATTAAATTCATAATTGATTAAACATTCTCAGCAGCTGCTATTAGGCTTTAATGCATAAAGTTATTAAGTTGATTTTGGGCTAAAGGATTTTAATATAATGTTTCAAAAATACCCTTGAAGCAATATAAAAAGATAAATATATATAAACTCAATGGATCTTACTAAAATCATAAAAAATATATATAAAAAAAAATGATTTATGATGCACCCAAATGGCATTTTTTGGTGTCCTAAGTTTTGAATAAAACTGCTTTAATCCAGAGTAAATCTCTATAAATATAAAAGAGAGTGTCCTGACTGACTACTGATTTGGCATCATCGCACAGCCTAAACGGTAAGAGATAGAAAGCTGAAATTTTACAGGAGTTTCTGTTAGTGGTGAAAGTGCGTACTAAGGCGGGGTTTTTGAAAAATTCCACCCGGAAAAGTCGGAAAAGCGTCGGAAAAGTTTGTATGGGAAAAATGTTATTTTTCATCCGATTGACTCGAAACTTGGTTTGTGCGCATAGTACTTGAAGTAAGTCGACACGTGTTTTCCCGATTTTGGAAAATCCGCCCACGAGGAAAATGGCCGGAAAATTCTGCTTGCAAAAACTATTTTTCTCTGTAAGGATTGAATACGAAATAGTTTGAAATGTAATTTTCCTATGTTGGAAAATTTGACCCAACTGTTTTTCATCCGATTGGCTTGAAACTCGGTTTGTAAGGACAGAATACGAAATACATAGAAATGTGATTTTCTGATGTTGGAAAATTTGACCCAACGCAAAATGGTCCCAAAGTAGATTTTTGGCATAAAGTCTAATTATAAAGACATAAACTAGAGATCAGTGGATCGCTAGAGTCCATAGCTCTGTGAAAAACCTCGTGCATATTATTCTGTCGACTGTTTTTCCGTGCATGCATTTTTTCGATCAGTTTATAATATTTGTTACGAGCCCTCCGACGCATTCTCGCCCAGACAGCCCACAGGAAGAGAGAAGAGTAGAGATGGCAATGATTTTGGCCGAGTGCCAATATTTTGGAACTGTGGCTGACATGGGGTACCAAGGATATTTTTCGAAATACAAGAACGCTTTTTTCCACAAAAAGCTTCAAACTTTTCTGCGTCAAACGTAAATTCACTCGAAATAGCAATCAAATTGTACGAAAATCATAAAGGAGATTGGCATTTAAATTTAATATTGACGACAGGATTTCAATATTGGCAAAGGCTCTTCTCGCTGTGTTCCCATCGTTTGAATTTCCACATCCATTCGGTTTAGGTTTGTCGACGTGCAGACCAAGCTCTGACCAAAATCTGCCTTGAATCATTAATTTTTTCGTGAGTATCTCTTATCTGCCACTTTTCTTAATTCAGTTCTATAGGATATATTACACAAATTCAAAAAACGAATCCATGCGTGAAGGGACTCACACCATACTGAAGAGATCCAGGCTTAGGTTTAAAAATATCGGAATTTATGTCAGTAATTTTCATGAATTTTTCCACAATTGGACAAGATTGTGTAGATTTGTTGCCCGTTAAAGCATTTAAAACTTTGCCGTCAATCAAGGTCATGTGAAGATCATAGCTGACATTAAAATTGTGGTTGAAGGGTACCAAATTTTGAATTTGCATGTCCAGACTCTTTCTCTTTTTTAAAATATGCTCATATAAATATAAAACCAATTGATTGAGGAGAACGGTTGAGCCACAGAACTTGTCCTGAAGAGTCCAATAGCTTTTAGCAGTACAAGCGTTGCAACAAATAGGGATTGGTCAGTAGTAACCCATTCAGAATTTTCAAAGTTTTGTTTATAAATACTTTGCCCAGTGGAGCCGTCAAACCCATATGTCGATATTAATTTCACGTCAGCAAAGTTACGAATTTGACTTATTACTTCATTTTGAATTATCATTATTCGTTTCACGGTATGATCCAAAATGTTTTGTAATGATACAAAGGCTACAGTTTCAGAAATATGTATATCATCGGGCCTGCATTTTTGTTTTGCCTCAATCACATGCTTGTAGCTTGAGATATATATCACTTATGAGATTTGTTCTGTAATCTGATATTGACATATGTTCTTTTTAGTTAAGCTATTTTCCAACAGGAACGCCAATGCTTCATCAGGAGTTAGCGGAATAGGATCCTCCGTTAAAAGCTTCTTCCTTATTTGGCAAGCATTGCCTTCCGATGTTTCTCTAAGCACAAAAGAAATATCGCTACATTTGGCTTTTGGGGACACTGCAGCAGCATGAATTGAAGAATCGTTGTTTTGGTTTAGAAAGCTCAGCCGCACATTTTCTTTTTATCGTTCACTCCATCAGCATAAGTGGTTCGTGGTCTTCCAAAATTTTTAGGTGATATATTCTGATCATTGTCCCTTGTTTTAATAATTAGTTTTGAAGTCATCCATTTTTGGTATCTGGGCTCTGTTTTGAATCTGTGTTTTGTACTGTTGCATTTTATGAAGCATTTATTTGCATAGGCCACGAAAATTTTTATCTTTTTTTTTATATGCTCACAACTTTCTCCACATTTTTTATATATGAAATCGAATACAGTTGATGTTTTACCGTCCATTTGTTAACCACACTTCAATGAATCCTTTGTGCTCAAACTCAAAGTAGTCTGAAAATCGAAATTTCACGGGTTTGTGAAAATTCCGTGAAAAACCAATTAGACTATTGTAAAGAAGACACTTTAATGAACACACAGCTGTAGTATACATTTCCACCAAAGACTTGCCAAAACAAAAAACTCCATATAAAAACGAGAAGAGCAAAGCTAACTTCGTCTGTACAAGTTTGATACACTTGAAATAGCTTGTCTCAACGGTTAGCGACTTCGATCAAAACTTCGTAGATCAGCTTAAAAACATTACATAATACCCATGACCGTGTTTGAGAGCGATAATATTGAGAACAAACCAGTTTTTCTCACTAAAACCTATTTTCCGAACGAACATTTGTATGGCAGCTACAAGAAGTAGTTATCCGATTCGATCGGTTCCGGACATATTAGCAGTAAAAAGAAGACTCTGTGCAAAGTTTCAGCTCGCTAGCTCCAAAACTGAGGGACTAGTTCGCGTAGAAACAGACAGACGGACACGGACGGACGGACAGCGGACGGACAATTTAATCGACTCCAGCTGACATGCTGATCAAGAATATATATACTTTATGTGGTCGGAGATGATTCCTTCTATGCGTTGCAAACTTCAAAATTAAAACTTTTCAAGTGTATAAAAACTCACAAAATTTTTGTGCTAAAGCTTGGCAGCTCTTTGGTGGTAGTCTACACTTCCAACAAAAAGGCCTCAACTAAATACCGATAAAATACTAGATCCTTATTTTCTGTAGTGTTATCGATAGCTCCCTGAATAATTAATTATAATTATTTCCAACAGGTATCGCACATTGTCGATACACAAATATGCGGCCTCGGGTGAAATTTGAATAATTTTCCCATCAATGATTGAGCGCAATTTTCAAAGCAAGCTACAAAACATCGTGAGACTTCAACCAAATTTAAACAGGGCAATAATAAATGAATTTAATCATTACTAAATTGTATATGCTCATCAGGGCCGTGAAGAACGCATATTAATCATTTTGTATTTACTGATTGTAAAACTTATAATTTAATATCAAACCAAATACAACGCTCTAGGCAATGTGACCATATTACATGCATACATCTTACAATCTGGTCACACTGTCACAAAACAAAAGAATTGTCAATTTTGGTATTTTTGTTTTGGCAGTTCTTTGGTGGAAGTGTATACCATGGAGCAAAAGTATTAGAGAGGAACTTTGCGCTGCCTCTCAATTTTGGCTGGTGCTAAACGATAGTGCCCAAAAAGCATAATTTTAGTGCCCAAAAAATACTTCAAAGTGCAAGTAGAAAGTCACTGTGGTTAGAGGGACGACCATACCCCCAATGTATCCAGAGAGAGCGAACAGCTGACCAAAAGTATCTGGAGAGCGTAAACGAGAGCGAACAGCTGACAATTTTCTGACAAAAGCGGTGTCGACTGAGAAACCCCTTTCTCTTATTCTTTGCTCATGTGTATACTACGCTTTAAAAGTTACTCTCACGACAATCCACCAAACTTTTACTCCACGAAACAGAATTATTTTGAGAGTTCACTCCCTAAAATCAACACACAAAAAAACATACATAAAACAAAGGACAAAGCACAGAAAACAAACTGAAACGAAATTCTATTAGACATACCCTGGGCTCTTTTCCATGTTTATTTTAATTGTTTTAAACAATTTTCGTTTATTTTAAAGGCAATAAACTTAGACAAGATTTTGCCACGACAAAAGCCACGTGCGAAGTTTAATTAAATGGCTGACTTTCAGGGCTTCGCAAAAACTTTTAGGGCTGCATTTCATAATAATAAAATTTTTCGATTCTATGACCACTGGGATATACTATTTTAAAAAATAAATCGATTTTTCCACAAATCGCAACTTTTTTAATTGGCTTTATGCCAAAAAATCGACTTTGGACCCATTGTGTGACGGTCGGAAAATTCCCGAAAATTCTTGCATTAAAAACAACTATTTTTCATCCGGATTGGCTTCAAAATCGGTTTGTATAGCACAAAATGAAAAAATTCATTTGTGATTTAATTTTCCTATGTTGGAAATAACGCCAGAATGCCCACTGGGAGTGAATGGGATGTGGGTGGGATGAGTGGTTTGTTATTTTGGAAGAGTGGAAAGGGTGGAAAGTGGGTGGTAAGTGGTTGTGCAGTGGGTGGGATGTGGGCGGAAAGGTGGGTGGGAAGTGGTGGGAACTAGGGAAATTGGGAGTAAAATGGGTGGGATGAAGGTAGAGACTGTAGGTGGGAAGTGGATGGGATGTGGGCGGGAATGGGAGGGATGGATGGGATGTGGGCGGGAGTCAGGGAAGTGGGAGGGAAGTGATGGGTTAGGCAGAAGGAAGGGCGGAATGGTGGCGGAATGTGGGAGGGAAGTGAGTGGGAAGTGGGTGGGTGGAATTGGGTGTAGAGTGGGTGGGAGGATGGGGGTAGGAGTTGGAGTTGGATTTGGAGGGAAACCCATCAGCAAAGAGCATACTGTTGAAGGCGCAGTAAATCGCGTCGGTTATTTGCTAGTTTAATTATATACAATTGTTGGAAAAGTTTTTACAATAACTTTCAAAACAGAAAAAAAAAAAAAATAAATATTTTATTCGAAATCTTTAAACTTTGACGCATATGCACATTCCAAACAACCTGACGTTACGTTTGAACGATAGAATGATTTAAAAAAAAATTTTAATATTGATTTTCTTTTCTTTGCGGATGTAATGTTGCTTAAAAGCGGTCCATAAACTTCCTAAGCGGTTGACCACCCGAACTTAAACTCGAATCGTGCTCCTGCGGTTAATTAAAAATTAAAAACGAATCATTGACCCGTGTGATGGTTTCAAAAAATCTAAATTATTTTCATAAATCTCATCTATAACACGTGAATATGTGGTTCAAAGAATTTTTTGATATTCGATGTCGTTAAGTTATAGCACTGAATGTACATTTTTAAATAAGAACACGCACACTGTGAAAAAAATAAATCTAAAATCAAGATTATAATCTTGAATCAAAGAGAAACAGTGTCAGAATTCGACCAAGACGAGATAATGGCCTTGTTCAGCAGAAAAACTTGCTCCCTGATCAAGTGTAAATTCGCACTGATCCTTCTGCTGAACTCGAGTCATGCGGTATCTTGATAGCAAAATTCATGATATAGGAGCATTAGAGCGTACCCCAATCCAGCAAAATGGAAAAAAGTAGGTCTCCAGCATTGCCAAAGCTAATATAATTAACAATTGTGAAAATCAAAAAATTTTAATTAAGTTTTAAATGGGCCCGACAGGGCCTCAAAGTTTCGAAAATATTAATCATACGACACGTTCACCAAATACATATTTCTACAACCAAATTATTAGTTCATTTCAATTGCTGACATTGTTTGAAATATTTGTCTTTAGACATTTTTCAAATTTGATTTTTTATATAAAATCATCGCCGACTATTTATAAATGAAAAAAAATATATGATAATAGGCAACACTGCGTATATTTTTTAAACTCGAATTTTTTGCTTTCGTTTTTTGCCGAATTATACATCAAACAGATCAGATAGGGGTGAGAGCATTACCTTAAAAATTTCATACCATGGGTTTAAAATGAGGATGATTGTATTAAAAAAAATAGTGCTACATGAAGTGATACTACGATAGGCATCTTAGATAAGACTTCTATCGTGTTAAATTATGGCAATAAATTCTAAAATATAATTCCCAAACCTAATTGTAACTTTTATATGCAGAATTCACATGGCAAATACGGATCTCAAATGTGCCCGGCCGCCATTTCAGAAATGTCCGCGGCGTTGTAAAGAACTGTAGCAACGTTCAGCAGAAACTATTTGATTCATAATTTTTTTATTCTCTATAGATTTGGCCGACGGTTGGTTTGTAAATCTCTCCCAGAACTTCGAGAGATTTAATCTAGTAGAGCACCAGTTGTTCCAGTTGAAGTTCCATCTCTAAAAACAGGGCTGAATCTCTAGCCAAAAAAATTTATATTTTTTTTTTAATGGGTTAAATTGATGTTTAAATTGTCATTTGTTTTATGATGCATTTTTTAATTATAATTTAAATTTAAGTCATATTCTCCATAAATAAAATACAAAGTTTAAAAAATTTGGTGGCGCCAAACATGAGGTATAACTTGCCAGCATTAAAATTGAATTTACTTTCTAGAGTAGAATCCATTTTGCAGAATCCAAATCGGTTAATTTTTCGTGATTCTATACGCTTCTGAACGTTGTGTTATTTTCGACGCTTGATGAGTAAACAATGGACGAGCGGAGTTCATACCTGAGCCAGGTGGGGACGCTTCCTCCGGACAGAATACAAACAAGATGTACCACTAGAACTATTCCGACCCTTAAAAGTATGTTACGGAACTGCGTTTTTTTCTAGGGGCTATGCCGGCTGGCTCATCGGATCCCAGGGGTGGTTCCATCCCAATGCCCCGCAGTCCGCACAATTACCTCACTCGTCGAACTTCTACTTATATAAACTACACAAAAACACAAAAACGACACTACTCACACATTTCCTAACCTATCCTCACATTCCAGAGTTGAGTTCCACATCGGAACCCAGCGCTCCCACCCTACCTGCAGCGGATCTATCCTCCAGCTGCCCATCGTTGCTGGCTCTCTTGATCTGGATCAGATCATTTCGCGGCGGTTATCATGGCCCTTCCTTCCCGCCCATAAATTTTCAGCACTTCATTTTTTCTTGCTTCAAATACAAATATTATATTGAGTGACAAACAAAATTGGACCTGACATCGGTTATAACATAATCTTTAATTTTAAGGACTATACAACAAAACCCCCTTTCTACCGACTCGAGCTGTAACTCGCCTTATACGCTTGGCAACACATTCAAACAAAAACAGGTATGACAATTAAATATATATCAAATAATAAATAAAGAAAATGTGCAATGAACTTAATACTACCTTATCCTACCTCAAGAGCTCTCTAAGTAAGTATAAAGTAATTTCTTTGGCACGCATAATTAATAAATATTTTATTTTTTTGATTTATGTTCTTTCCCTTTTTTCTTATTTTTTTGCATGTACTGCCGGATATATGGGGAGCGACAACTCTTACAATTGCCGTCTGGGGTTGCTTTGGCGAAAGGCCCAAATTGAATTATTTAGTTTTAATAGATTTACATTTACGATTTTACCTTTTTTTATGTAAACGAACAAGGATGTTACGAACAAGGATTATTTTTATGTCTCCTTATATATAAGTTTAGCATGAATTTAATTAAGATAGTTTTTTTATATATTTTCTTTCAGTTTTTAAGATACGCGTTCTTTTGATATATATGTTTTTTTATCTAATAAATTTACGCAAAATTACGCAGCGTAACCTGCTGTGCAAAGAATTGATCTGTTCCCCTGTACGTATGGTGTTGCCACCCAGCGGTTATTTGATCGCTGCATGCGCTCTTGGCCTATCGATAGCACCCTTCTGCCTAACGCCATCATCGCACCCTGATAAAATGCAACAAGTACATAAAAAAAAGGTGTGAATGTCGTTAACACTCACGAGGCTTTGATGAGAAACATGATTGTAAGTTAAAGAGCTGTTTAGGGGCTGTTTAAGGACTGTTTAGTCACTGTAAAGTCTTTGTCAAGTCATTGTTCAGTCACTGACTAGTCACTGTCAAATCACTGTTCAGTCACTGTGTAGTCACTGTTAAGTCAAGTCACTGTTAAGTCAAGTCACTGTCAAGACACTGCTAAGTCACAGTCAAGAAACTGTCAAGTCACTGCTTAGTCACTGTCAAGTCACTGTTTAGTCACTGTTAAGTCACTGTTTAGTTACTGTTTAGTCTCTGTCAAGTCACTCTTAGTCACAGTCAAGAAACTATCAAGTCACTGCTTAGTCACTGTCAAGTCACTGCTTAGTCACTGTTTCGTAACTGTCAAGTCACTGTTTAGTCACTGTCAAGTCGCTGCTCAGTCACTGTTTCGACACTATCAAGTTACTATCAAGTCACTGTTTAGTCACTGTCAAATCACTATTTAGTCACCTCTACTTTCCCCCAGTTTCCCTTCTCTTTTCCCCCCATTTCAGTCCTCTCCCCCTGGGACATTCCCCCAAAACAACATCACAATATATGCATGATGTCAGGGTCACGTGACGCTGAAATCAAATTTTACTTCTACTAAAATCTTCCGTACCGAAATTAAAGATGTTTCACATCAAAAACAATTTTTTTTCGATTTTTGGCCAGCAGTTTGGGATTCGGGATGCAGTGTGACCACCGCAAAACAGCAAAATACCAGCAAGTGGAAAACGGTCAATCTGTCGCTTGCTTGCATTTGAATTTGCTTAATTGATTTTTTTATATTTTTTAATTGCTGAAGTCATGGACAATGCAAAATCTTAACCTTGGTTTCAAAATACGCCAATCGTTTGTTTTTGTTGTACTTTTTAGGCTGACACTCCGGCAGGCAGCTGTCGAATAAATTACAAACAATTTGTTCTGCTTATGAGCACCGAAATTGAATCAGCTGTTTCAGGCTGTCAAGTTAGCACCTGTGCCTGTCAAGATAGCGTAGACATGAGCATATCAATGCACTGGAGGTGAAATTTTAGTAAAAATTGCAGAGCTTCTCGGCCATATTTGATCCACTTTTTATTGAATGGAACCATAGTTTAAGTATTAAGTCCTACAAAATCTGCTATCATGTCTATTTAGCCAAATTAGAGGCAAGCTATTCTAAAAATTTGTCAAATTATTTGCCTGTGTGAACTTAGCTTAACAGTTCCATTTTTTCATATGCCAGCTTAATTATGCAAGTACAAAGTATGCAAGCACACATTGTCATTTGTAACTTTACGTACACTGTTAAAAGTGGAATGTGCTACTTGAGAATAAGAACGGAATCGGTTTAGTGGTTTACAGAAGTTCTTAACCAGTTCAGATTCAACTCAACTCAACCACCAGACATTACAGACTTTATTCAAAATAATAGAAAATTTGGCTTTGATATGAATTAATCGTAATCTAAGAGCGTAGCCAGTTTTCACTGACAAGTTCATTACGCCTGACCAACAACAAAAGCCAAAACAACTATTAATTCTCCATTCTGTTGGTACGCCGGCAGACAATGCCAGCGGCTAGCCAAGCTCATTTATTTAAGTCAACGTAGAACTCATGTGTAATGAAGCCAAAAAAATTTGCATTTAAAACTGAAACAAGTCACAAAAGTGCAGACCCAGCAATTACATAGAACGTTTTTCAGGCTAGCTGTGCTGGCAGACGCTGGAGTGGTTTGGCCAGGATTCCAGCCAAACGAGGCCATTTTTCATTTTGGCAAGACATTTTGGCCAGCCTGTTGTCATAACTCAAGCTGTTGGCAGTTGTGCTTACTATTTTGTTGTTTAGCTTTAAGTTAAATTGAGTTCAAATCAAAACTTGGTTAGTCTCTCTCACTGTTTAAATAAAATTATTCCAATTCAATTAACCAGTTCGAAATCCCTTTTCAAATGCTCAATTTGAGTGCCAGCAACATGCGGCACAAAGCAAGTCGCCTCGCCTCCACTTTGATGGAGTGCGACCAGCTCAAATAGCACAGGATGGGCTGGAATTGCGGCTGTTTTAGGCTGGCCTAGTTGAATTTTGCCTTTGCTGCCACTGGCACGCACAATTACGCGGGCGAAAAGCGCATTAAGCGTAGAGTGGAGCGAAGCGGAAGTGGAAATTGCCATAGAAAAAAAGGAGAGATGCGTAAAATGGCCTGAAAAATTGCAATTCATTTCCAACAATGATGTCAAATGCACGCAAGAGTCTCTTACCTAAATTAGATTTACTTGCAGGCGCGTAATTCCACAACAAAGCACAAGCAAACATGCAATTTTGCACGCCATTTATTTAGTCAGTATTTCTCCATCACCCAAAATGCAAACAGCAGCAGGAAAAGCAGAAGCAGAAGCAGGAGCAGGAGCACCAGCTGCTTATCGTGGAACATCACGAACACGCGTTTGATTATTTCCACTTTACTTCGCTCACCATGCACATGTTGTTGCACTTTACTCCTTCAGGCTTGTCTGTTTCTGTTTGTTCTTGAACTTTAGCTGTTTGTTGATATTTGCCACCGAGACTGAAAGAGCAACATCTTCAGCTGGTGGAGCGGGGTGGCTTGCAAAGAGCAAAATATGATTAAATTTCCTAAGGCATTCTGAAATGGTCCAAAAAATAAGAGCAAATATTAAATATGGTAAATATTTCACTCATATATTTGATATATTTGATTGTAAGTCGACAAAAACAATATAAAAATTTAATACGAAACATATTTCATTCACCAACCGTAACGTGGGATTTATTATGAAAAAGTATTTTAAAGTAAAGCATTTGATTCTGTGAACCATGGTCTTCTCCTCTTTAAGTTTAAAATTTCTTTGCCTTCTTAATTGTTGAATTCTCTAATCTTTAATTTTGGTACGGAAGATTTTAGTAGGAATAAACTTTGAACACGTAACCCTTAACAGCTAAAAAAACTTTAAAATTTGTAACCCAAACCGTAACCGTAACCAAAAAACAAATTTTTTCTTATAACCGTAACCCTATAACTTTTATTACCATAACCGGTTAACAGAACCAAAACAGAAACAAATATACGGGTTAATTTCGGGTTTCCTCTACTAGTAAAAATTTTGATAAACGTAAATCAGTGCCGGGATAACATGAGTGACTTCGGCCCCTGGTAGCCTTGGCTGGCTGGCTCTGGTCTAGACCTGTGCAAGCCAAATGGAGAGGACAAAAAATATGCCCTTCTCTCTCTGACACTGAGTTATGCATGGCTGGCTCTGAGGTAAATTTTATGTATGCACAATGAACATTTTACATGCATACATTGCGCCACACTATTGCTGACGGCCACAAAGAAAAGAGCAGCTAACCAAAATCTTTACCCTCCTCATCTTTCCATATATTTGTGATATTACACTGGATGCTGGCTAGTTTAGTCGATCCATAAATGTACGACTTCGGCTCAAATTTGGCATCAGCTAATTCTGACTTTTTCTGTAACCTTAGATCAGAATTTGAAATCAAAAACAACCTCAGAATTGACCAAACTTTAGTCTCACGAGTTAGAGTTTGAAGAACCAAGTCCGCTCGAGAATAATGCTAACCTATGTGCAATATTTCTTGATCCGAGATATAATAAGTCTTTATCTGCCGAGCAGAAAATTCACTATATTAAATTGTTGGACATCCATAATTTGATTGATTTATCAGGGGAAATCAGTCCACATCCAAGTTGGTCGGAAATTTCCAGCAGTTCCAATTAAAAACAATCTCTTATTACATGGCTTGACAGAGGATACATATTGAACCGAACAAATCGGAAGAAATGGAAACAATATAAGGTTGTCAAAAATGTCTAGTGGTATTTTTATTGAATTTTCAATTGTTCTAAAATTGGTTATAATAATTGATTTAAGTCAAAAAAAATTTTTTTTTTTAGAGTTCCCAATTAAAAACAATCATAATGCCCGTCTTATAGAAGCTCGCTTCCCTAATGGTAAAAATCGAGAGCCAATTTTCACAGGACTCTCTTGTGGCCACCCCCGACTAGCCTTCACTTGCTCGCCATGGACAGAAATAGGTGGTAAAAACACGGGGGCGAGATCCGAACTATACGGTAAATGCAAAAGAACCCCCTCCATCCGAGCTCCCGGAGCTTCTGGCGCGTCACCAAAGTGTGTGCTGGCGTTGTCCTGATGGAAGACAATACGGCCTCTGTTGATCAAAGCTGGCATCTTCTGCATAAGTGCATTCAGCCGTCCAGTTGTTGGCAGTACAGGTCCGGAATTGAGCGTTCCCAGGCGGGCAGCTCATGATTGCTACAATCCCACCAAACACACAGAAGAACCTTCCTGACCGTCAATCCAGGCTTGGCCACCGTCGGCAGCTTCTGACCGCGATGCGCTTCACGCATCCATACTTCTTCAAATGGTTTTTAACGGTTTGCTGACCATGCCGCCTTTGGCCCGATGCTACGGCTACTGCCGGTCTCTTTCGATCAATTCAGCGATTTTATCGTAATTTCGACGACAGGCGGTCGTGGCGCATCTTCGATCACCTCTGCACCAGAACGAAAACGTTGAAACCATCGTTGTGCGGTGGAAATGGAAACATTATCGGGTCCATAAACTGATCAATACGTAGCATGAGATGCCTTTTTTGCCTTTATCGTAGTAGTACTGTAAATATGCCGTATTTTCTCTTTTATTTTGCTCCCGATATTTGCAAACGAACTAAAAACAAACAACAATATAAACCAACTACAACTACGCGCTTGAAAACAAGCTTCCGCAATCCCCGACCTTCTCTTTAGATCTTTATTATCAAAAAGTTTTGCTAGCAGAAACCTCACAAATAAGTGTTGAGCGTTTGTTTTCAGGAGTAAAATTTATAATGAATCCCCGCTTTTGTCTGGAAGGATTGTAAAGTTTATATTCCGTACTAATAACCATAACCGTAACCAAAATCCGGAAACAGAATAAGGTTAATAGCCGTAACCAGTACCGTAACCGATATTCCACAACCGTAATATAACCGTAACCGGAAAAAACGATCGGCCAAAACAGTAACCGTAACCCAAACCGTTTTTCGTTTCGGTTTTAATCTCTGCTTGACAGTGACTTGACAGTGACCAAACAGTGACTTGACAGTGACTTGACAGTGACTTGACAGTGACTTAACAGTGACTAAACAGTGACTTGACCGTGACTAAACAGTGACTTGACAGTGACTAAACAGTGACATGACAGTGATTAAACAGTGACTTGACTTGACAGTGACTTAACAGTGACTTGACATTGACTTAACAGTGACTTGGCAGTGACTTGACAGTGACTAAACAGTGACATGACAGTGTTTAAACAGTGACTTGACATTGACTTAACAGTGACTTGGCAGTGACTTTGACAGTGAATTGACTGTAACAAAACAGTGACTTTACAGTGACTAACAGTGACTCGTCAAAGTGACTTAATTTTTGGAGAAATATGGTTTTTTTTTTTTTTAAACAGCTAAGGTCCCACAGGCAAACAAAATTTGAACACATTGTGCAAACAAAGTTAGCCTTGAACTATAAATGTTTGCGTAAAACAAATTTGGTGTTCCCACATGAGCAAATATTTGCTCTTGAAAAATTTGCGCAAATATTTCCCCTCCGCAAATAATTTGCGTTAGTGTTCACACAGTGGGGGGCAAATTTTATTATACATTTCTTTGCCCAATCTACTAAATTTATAAATCAAGTAGGCTGATTTGTTTGAGCAAACAATATAATTTTTTTGAAATAACACAACAGAAAAGGCATAGGCATGAACAGTCACAAAAATAACTGCCTAATGATTTTATGCTGTGGAGCTGCAAGTACTTGAGCAAGAAGAAGCGAAGAAGAAACAAGCTCCTTGCAGTGTGTGGGTTAGGCCATGGCTTTCACGCCGCGAAAGCGAAGGTTGCTGCGTAAAGCTCTTAAATGAGTTGCGATTGGAGGCTCCAGATCTTTACAAAAATTTTTTGCGAATGAAAGCAGCAGACTTTGAGCAGTTGGTAATATATAAAATGTCGAGCCAAATTCGGTTCTTTGAGTCCGAATCGTAACGAATTTTGGGTTCCATTCCTCATTCCTTGTCGCTTATCATCCCAGTCCGGCAATACGGCGCATAAACATGGACATTAACAGCAGCGCGTAAAACAGGGATTGTCAAGAAAAGCGAGACCAAAAAATAAGAGTGTATTGGTGGGCTAAACCAGCTCTGATACCGCTGAACATCGACTGAAAAGTTGTTTGCTCTTAACATTAGTATTTTTTAGTTGTGTCTTGTTGGTCCAATGATTCAGCGTAAGGACACCATTGTGCGCAATGCAATCTCGGCAACATGTCGATTAATGGTCACACTGCGCTTTTTGGCAAGTGGAGATAGCTATCGGTCATTGCAGTAGGTTTTTCAAATTCCACACAATACCATTAATGGAAATAAATCGCAGAATCCTCACAGATAAAATTTTGTTGGTAAATTCAACCAATTCTGTGGTTAAAATGCTCCAACCCATAGTCGTGGGTTGAACTAACCGTCAGATACAGTAAAAGTGGCATAACACATAACGTAATGATTACGGTAGCACAGTAAGTTTCAACCAGAAATCACTGAACGCGTTTCCGCTAAGCAGTCTATTTATTAACTTTATATCTTTTGCCTTTAAATTGCAGATTTTTGTGTTGAACCATGGTTTGTTTAGCGTAGATGGAAATAAATCGCAGAATCCTCTTGGTTTACTTGCAACGAAGTCAGCGTACTCCTTATCCCAGTCGTCCTCTATGGCTCTGTAGATTTAACAGATTGCATCCTTTAGACTCCAGTTTACTACTATGAAGTGACCTTCTGTAGGAGCATTTTTGGACTTTTCGTCTACTAGAACATTTTGTGGTATATTCATATGTCCTGGTACTCGACTGCAGCGAGCTTTGTGTGATTGTTTGTCTTTTCAATAATGATTTGAGCCATGTAGTTGTTTTGCTGCATCTTGCCAAGAAATTGCACACTGTTTCGGCTATCAGTATGATGGGAAGTTGTAACCGAAAGTACAGACCATATCAGCTGCAATTTATATTTTTTTCTTATTTATGTTTATATAGAAAAAATAGCTAATACCATATAATTAAATAATTTTTTAATTACGAACTTATTTTATTTCGTGGTCTTTTGATTTATTTGAATTTTCCTTGCAGCTACAGCTTTAATTTTGGTATTGCGTAAGCCAAAAAAAAAATTTTTTTTTTAAATATTTGCCGTGTTTGCTCTTACAATTTGCTTGCAAGAGCAAACTCGCAAACCCGCAAACAAAATTTGCCGAGGGTGTTCCCACGTGTTCCCATTAGGCAAATATTTGCTTCAAATTATTGGTGCACAAACATAGGCAAAGCCTACTTGGCAAATATTTGTGAGCAAACTATTTGGTGTTCCCACTACGGGCAAACAAAATGGGCAAATATTTTAAAATATTTGCGCAAATTATTTGCCTGTGGGACCGTATAGCATTCCAAAATTGTTTTACGAGCTAAGAAGGGATGTCCATCAAGCCAGTGACTGTGAATGGTCTCCAATACCTAGGCTTAGCTCTTCCCCGTTCGGCAGCGAATCTCGACAGACAAAGAATATATGTTCTGCGTCTTCTATGGTCCGCGTGGGTACAAAACGGATCGACTCATGCTTAAATCTATAAAGATAGGATTTGAAGCATCCATGTCCGGTCAGTAGCTGTGGTGAAGTCAGTTTGTCCGTGCTGTCTACCCACCCACGGCGTTAAGTCCGCAATCAGTCTTCTTGTCCAGCTGCCGTTGGTAGCACTAAATCTCCTGCCATTTCGCCATCGTCCTCCTCGTCTTGCATTCCATTGCTAACAGGTCCAGTGGTACCAGCTAGAATCCTCGCGTCGCGTCCTCCGACACAGTCCGGAAGCTGCAGGTAACCCGAAGAGCACACCTCCTGTACGCTCTTTTGCATCCTCGGCTGTATGATGGCACGGTCATTGCAGGGGCCCCATATGTGCTGCGTACATTATGATCGACTGACTACGATGCAGATCAGCCATCTGCTACGCTGTCGAGGTCCACCGATATGATTCGATAAGGCATTTGTTGCTCTGATAGCTTTTTTCATCCACGTACGCTAGGTGGCTTTTAAAATTTAGCCTGTGGTGCAGCATAATCCCCAGGTACTTTATAGCCTCCCTTCGATGTTATACGCTGGTCTCCGACGTTATGCTAGCAGCTCCCACACCTTTGTCTGATAAGAACTGCTTCGGTTTTTATGGGGGAGCCAGGCTCCCTCCTAGCCAGTCGGTCACTCATAGCGTCATTGGTTTAACGCACATCCTCCAACTTCGCCTACTGAGACTATCGCGATGTCATCTGCAAAAGCCAACAATGCTGACGCCTATCGGCGTAGCTAGCCTAAGGACTCCATCATACATCACGTTCCACAAGATCGGTCCTATCGGAGCCTTTGTGGCACGCCGCCTGTGACTCATATGTTTTCCTCCCATCCGATGTGTCGTAGAGCAGTGTACGGTTCTCGAAGTAGCTGGCAATTAGTTTCACCAGATAGTTGGAAATACCAAGACGAGTGAGTGCTTGTAGGATCTTTTTCCCAGCGGGCGGAGTTAAATGCGTTCTTTACGTCGAGCGTCGTAACCAGGCAATACTCCTTACTGCAGCCACGCCACCTACCAGCTGTGGCCCTGCGGGCTGTGTGCACCACCATTGAAATTGCGTCCATCGTACTACGCTGTCTTCTGAAACCAAACTGTCGGTTTGAAAGGCCGTGCCGTTCTTGCAGTTCCGCCTCTAGGCGGTTGCTGAGGATGCGCTCGAATAGTTTGTTGACGACGTCTAGCATGCGCAGCGGTCTGTACGCAGAGGGGTCTTCCATATTCTTGTCTCTTTTTGGAAGCAGAACCAGTCGTTGAAGCTTCCATCTTGATGGAAAGACCCCACCCTGATGCACTGCTGTAAAGGTTAGCAAAAACGCCCGGCTGTGTTCCCACAATAATTTTCACAGCTTTTGTTGGGATCCCATCTGGCCCATGCGCTTTGTCAGCATGAATGCGGGATAGCGCAGTTAATACTTCCTCCGCGTTCGTAGTACAGTCTTGAGGTAACTTCGTATCTATCGTCTGACCGTTGTCTCTGGGTGGACCGTCTGACCGTCCGTCTGTCTGTCTGCATGAGCTCGTCGATCTCAGAAACTATAATGGATAGAGTCACAAATTTTTGCAGGTATGTATTTGTATACCGTACAAGTTTGTTTCAGATTTGGAAAATTCTCCCTCCTCCAGCTTTTAACAGCAAAAAACTGTCTCTCTCTCTGTAGAGGAACGTGTCGATCACACAGACTATAAGAGATAGAGCGACAAATATTTCATGTATGTAGGGTTATAGTTTCAGATTTAGAAAACTCCCGCTCCTTCTCATTTTAACCGCAAAAAACTGTAACAGCCACAATTTTTAAGTTTTGAACCAACAGAATTATTAAATATTAAGTTAGGCCCAATATCTAAATCTATTTTCTATACCATAATAAGATCCAAGCAAAAACATTGCAGATATGCAACTGCGCTGCCCCACTTGCTGCTAAGTTTCTGTTTATGATTGTCATAAAAGCGTTTCAATTTTTTTTATTTTTTCACCTTCACCTTTAATCTCTATGTAAAAATCTACTTTATGAATAATAAAATACTTTAAGCCCATTCGGTTCTATTGTTTTCTAGAAATTAAATTAGATTTTGAACTCGCTGAGCCCGGGTAAATTTATGCCCTTTTGACCGCACACTCACACACAGTTTTATACATGTGGCTCACGTTGTCCTTGGGAGCACGCAACATATTCGCCAAAAGCGCGAAATGCTTTTCCACTCCGGTGAATTGAAGTTTTCGGGCTCTTTGATGAAAATGTTTGCATACTTTGTCAGGGCAAGGAATTAGCTTTACTTGGCTTGGTTCTACTTCAATTTGCATATTTAATTCCCGCTGCCTTGGAGCCAACCGTTTTACCTAGGGAAAGACTTTAAGCTGTTTGCCGACTTACATTGAACTCCACTCAGCACGTGGGTTGTCTTTAGACAGGATTGAGCATATACATATTGTCACCTACTCAATTATTTAGCAGGGCCATAAAAAGCCGCGTTGCCTTTGCTATTTAAAATATAGGAAAGTTAGTAGTTTGCCTAACCGCTCTGCTGTGTATTGTAAGCTTCAATTAATTAGCCCAGTCGAACATTTGAATCCATTTTGAGACTTTATTTGTATGCCAAACAGCAAACGTTTTACAATAATACAAAATATTTATTGGATTCTTGTTGATTGTTGTTGATTTGTTTGTTTTCGTGAGAGCTTCACAGTCGGCCAGGAATATTTAACAAGTCTTCTTTTGAATTCATTTGAATAAATTTATACAAAAATACCTGAAAATCAATATTATTTAGGTGGAAGCTTACGTATATAAACACAAAGAGTGTTCTTGAAGTACACAGACTTACAAAGAACTTAATGCTTAGACATTTTATATCTACTTAAAAATTACATGCAACATGTTGAGCCAAAAGCTTTGTACTGAAACAGTCTCAGTGTTTTTTACAACTTATGTCAGAACAACGAACACTGATAAATAACTTTTGAACAGTTTACATACATTGGCTATAAAAATGTTTTAATACATCAGAGTTTAAGAACGCCAGCATTAAAAACAAACAATTTTTCTAAATAAAACCCACTTTTCGACCGCTAGTTCCTATGACAGCTATAAGATATGGTCATCCGATTTTGACCAAAACTTCCAAATCTGTATAAAAGTATTTAATATTAATAATCGCTGATGTGAGACACATTAACATTAAAACCAAAAAGTTTTTCTCATTAAAACCCACTTTTCGACCGATAGTTCCTATGACAGCTATAAGATATAGTCATCCGATTTTGACCAAAACTTCCAAATCTGTAATAAAAGCGTATAATATTAATAATCGCTGATGTGAGACACGTTAACATTAAAAACCAAAAAGTTTTTCTCATTAAAACCCACTTTTCGACCGATAGTTCCTATGACAGCTATAAGATATGGTCATCCGATTTTGACCAAAACTTCCAAATCTGTATAAAAGCGTTTAATATTAATAATCGCTGATGTGAGACACATTAACATTAAAAACAAAAAAGTTTTTCTCATTAAAACCCACTTTTCGACCGATAGTTCCTATGACAGCTATAAGATATAGTCATCCGATTTTGACCAAAACTTCCAAATCTGTATAAAAGCGTGTTAATATTAATAATCGGTGATGAGACACATTAACATTAAAAAAAAAAAAAAGTTTTTCTCATTAAAACCCACTTTTCGACCGATAGTTCCTATGACAGCTATAAGATATAGTCATCCGATTTTGACCAAAACTTCCAAATCTGTATAAAAGCGTTTAATATTAATAATCGCTGATGTGAGACACGTTAACATTAAAAACAAAAAAGTTTTTCTCATTAAAACCCACTTTTCGACCGATAGTTCCTATGACAGCTATAAGATATGGTCATCCGATTTTGACCAAAACTTCCAAATCTGTATAAAAGCGTTTAATATTAATAATCGCTGATGTGAGACACGTTAACATTAAAAACAAAAAAATTTTTCTCATTAAAACCCACTTTTCGACCGATAGTTCCTATGACAGCTATAAGATATGGTCATCCGATTTTGACCAAAACTTCCAAATCTGTATAAAAGCGTTTAATATTAATAATCGCTGATGTGAGACACGTTAACATTAAAAACAAAAAATTTTTCTCATTAAAACCCACTTTTCGACCGATAGTTCCTATGACAGCTATAAGATATAGTCATCCGATTTTGACCAAAACTTCCAAATCTGTATAAAAGCGTTTTATATTAATAATCGCTGATTGAGACACGTTAACATTAAAAACAAAAAAGTTTTTTCATTAAAACCCACTTTTCGACCGATAGTTCCTATGACAGCTATAAGATATGATCATCCGATTTTGACCAAAACTTCAAATCTGTATAACAGCGTTTAATATTAATAATCGCTGATGTGAGACACGTTAACATTAAAAACAAAAAAAATTTTCTCATTAAAACCCATTTTTCGACTGATAGTTTCCATGGCAGCTATAAGATATAGTCATCCGATTTTGACAAAAACTTCCTAATCTATGTGAAAGAGTATAGTATTAATAATTGCTGAAGTGGAAGCCGTTAACATTAAAAACAAAAAGTTTTTCTCACAAAGACCCACTTTTTCAACCGATAGTTCCTATGGCAGCTATAAGATATAGTCATCCGATCCGGTCGGTTCCGACATATTAGCAGTGTGCAGTAAAAAGAAGACTCTCAGCAAAGTTTCAGCTCGATAGCTTTAAAACTGAGAGACTAGTTCGCGGCAGACAGACGGACAGACAGACGGACGGACAAAGCTAAATCGACTTAGCTCGTCGTCCTGATCAAGAATATATATAGTTTATAGGGTCGGAAATGAATATTTCAATGCGTTGCAAACTTTTTTTATTATTTTTTTTTTTTTTTTTTTTATATTATATTTATTTTTTTTTTTTACACTTTTTTGCTCATAACTTGAGAATGTCATCCGATCTTTTTTCATTTCTTCGGAAAATCGATTGAATTTGCTAATTACAAACTATGTCTAGAAGTTACGAATTGTCTATCTTTAAAACTGTAGGATAGATGGTTATTTTCAAATTGCGGGGGCGGGAGGGGGCGTGGCAATTGAAACAAACTTGATCTGCGTGCAAATAAAAGAAGCATTTGTCCCATACATGTCAAACCTCTATCTTACCATCTCTGAGATCTAGATGTTCATACAGACAGACTCTACGAGTAACGGGTATAAAAGGCGAAAAGTACCAAAAACCGGTTTTTTAGCTTCCGCTGTTCTGTCAACGTTTGTTTGTTGATAAAAGTGTGTATACTAAAATGGCGCAAAGAACCGTTTAGCGCAACGGACGTTTGAAAACGCCCAATTTTCGGTACTCGCTTGGGTACAATGGCTATTACCAAAGTCGTCTGGATAAAATTGTATTTGCATTGGAGAAGCAAATCCCTGATGCTGCATTTTAAATTTTGAGACCATTCGATATAGAGCTGGAGAAACATCGAAGGTAACATCGATGCATCGATGTTTTTATTTATACGCAGACATCGATGATTTTTTTTTCACTATCGATGTTTTTGTGACTCTACATGTACAACACACGGCCACACTATTTTCTTATCAAATTTACTTGGCGTCCTCAAGAAATGGAAGGTAACCAATTTGCGGTTGTTAGATACTTTTGATATTGAATATTGGATTTTGATAATGGGAGCATTTTAAAAATTGCGCGATTCACAAGATACTGTATGCAACTATCCAAAAAATAAAATTGACCAAACCCTTTTGATTTATGAATGTGGTGGAGCCTCAATCATTTACATGCCACACAAAAAGCCTGCGATTTATTTAAACTCACAAATTTTCCATGATTTGAACATACAAAATCCTTTCTAGTTCATTAAATCTTTCGAATTCCGTGCCTTACGACGTGATTTCCAAATGTAAGCGAATTTTGAGTTTTTAAATCAAGAACTGTGACCAAAGAAAATCTGAAACAAACTACAAATCATTTTTATGGCATTATTTGAGAAGTTGCCATTCGGTGGACTAGTTTATATTTAATGATAAAGGAATTGACCATTGATCCACTGTTTTACTCCAAATACCAAGTAACCCAAAATCCCCAATTATAAACTTTAACAAGGAACGTCAATACTCCTTACCCACATTCAGTAAAGCTGACTTGCCTTGCAAGACGCAGGTTCTTAAAGCAAAGAATTTGGAGTATTAATATTCCTTTAAAAATTTGAACAATTTTAAAAGACTGAAATAGAAATATTTGATCTAGAGCCCTAGAAGGTACATTGGGTTTATATTTTTATCAAAATTTGTTTATTTATTTCTTAATTTTATTTATGAGAAAGTGCTTTTGGAAGGTATTCACCAAATTCGAAATAAACATCGATGTTTCATCGATGTTTTACTGCTAAAACATCGAAAACATCGATGTACGTAGACATCGATGTTTCTCCAGCTCTAATTCGATAGCATTTCTTTAATAGTCAAAAAATTGTTGTTTTCTTTTTATCGACTGTTTTTGTGTGTTTCCTGATACTCTTCTGGGGCAAAAAATTAGTTAAGGTTTCAGTTTGGCGACCATTTGCAAGCCGAAACTTAAGCAAACTTAAGCATTTCGCCTCGATTACAATAAATGTTGTCCGAACAAAGTCGATTTTTTGCAAAAGGGGCAAAAGTTTAATATCCCTCGTATTATGTACATATTGACATAACACGACAATCCAACATACTTTTTATTCCACAGAACACAACAACTTAAAGCCCATACGGAGTAACGACGAAAAATTCGTTTTGATACAGTATTTCACATAAATAGAAACACTTTCTAACAGCACATGAGCATCAAAGCAAAGCCAAGGTGTTTCTAATTATATGAAAGACTGTTTCAAAGCTGAGACTACTGCTAAAATCACTACTACAAAAACACATATAAACAAAGGCAAATCACGTAAAACAAGGAATGCATAATAACAATTATAATATACATACCCTGAACCATGGAATAATTAACAAGGTAGTGTCGTCAGATTCACCATGCGAGAGAGGTACCAATTGATAGAATGAAAGCACGTTTAGTTTTCTAGTAATATCGGGTGACAGTCATCATCAGTGTATTCCTAGCTGATGGATCTCCATAAAACCGGTAAATACTTAAGACTGCAATGAGCTGCACATCTGTGAATTTTCTTATACTGAACCGCGGTAAAATACCATGAATAACCGATGGTGAAAAATAGAGTCTTTAAATCAGCGATGGCAACGCCTGGCTCGCAGGGACCGAACGCATTTTTTCACAACAACACGAGCCGAGCGAATGCCGATACTTGTGCCAAGAGCGCAAGCAGCTTCTCAGTCGCTTTATTTTCGCACTCTCACTTTTTGGCGTAGTTCTTCTTGACAAACCCTCCTTTAAGAGGTATCCTTTAAACTAGTAAAAATGCAAGCACCCAAAAAAACAAAATAAATGCCGTTTGAGTATAATAAATTTCGAACAAGAAAGTCACTTTTCAAGTTCACTTTTGGGACCATCTTCTCGCACACCTTGCGCATGTTCAAATGCTCCGTCACAATGTCATGAACCACAGATTTTGGTAAATTTAACATCTGGGCAATTAAACGAATACTTAGTCGACGGTCTGAGTTCAAAACTTTGCGCACACGAGTCACATTGTCGGCCCTCCAAAAAGGCCTGGTGCCAGCGAAACAAGCCACTTTTTGCTAAAGCAACATCTGGGTAAGCCTGCTTGATCATATCAAACGTCTCAGTCGCAGATTTACCGAGTTTCACACAGAATTTAATCGCGTACCTCTTGCCGGCTTGCACCACTCACAGAAACACGTCGCGCGAAAATGCCTGTCCTGACTCTCCCAACTGACCAGCCGCTCGTTCGTTAGCTAGGAACGCCCTCTACCAAATCCAGTCGGTGCGATCACGCTCCAAAGTACAGTCGCGGCGGAAGAAAATCAGTCCTATTACTTTTCGGACAAACCCTGTATGCATTCGAAACAATATCCCTTAGTCGTTTTATTCAGCTTCCTCTAAAAATAATTGGATATATTTTGGCCTAAGCCTGGAATCGCTGACCCTTGCTTGTTACTCATACTCATACCACTTTTTTTCTTTTTTACCTCAAATACTCTTAAGTCTACTTTTATCTATATGCTGAATGTTTGTGTTTGGTTAAGTGCCCTTCCCTGCCAGCTAGTTGAAGTCTGCGTGTGTGTGCGTGTTTTACATCCTAATTACATTTTAATGTTTTGCCATTTGACAGTTTTTATGCCAGACGGTAACGAGATGCTACTTTTGCCACTGATGAGCTATTTTAGCAGACAACTTAGCACATTTTCTCTTACGAGAAATGTAACACATTTTCATATATTTGTAAGTAGCTAGGTGAGAAATGAGTATGTGCTTTAAATAGACTTAAAATATATATGCAGCCGAAATTGATTATTTGTTATGAAAGAGAAAGTTCTAGCATTCTAAATCCTCTGCAGCAGTCTGGTAATTGCTTAAAAGCAATGCCATTCTAAATATTCAATTTGATACCCATCAATGAGAATAGAGTTTCACCTCACAAATACTTTTATGCCTTTCTATACCTACTTGTCTCTCCCCATTTACCATTGGCCAATAGCCTTACCATAAAAATCCCTTTTAGAATAATAACAAATGACAGCAAATGTTCTGTTTGTACGTTTCAGTTTCAGTTCAATTTGATAAGTCCTCTTTCGTTTGAATTTGTTCATGTTTCACCACCTTGCCTTCAGTTCGAGTTATGCTGATCCGATTAAAGTCTTTAAACTGTAAAAAATATACCTCATCAATGAACAATATTTTGCTTGAAAACACAGCAAAGTTGTAATTGTTCGTAAATTCATTTAACCAACTCCCTGGCATGTTCTAAACTTTATTTTCTCTGGCAAAAATAATTTCATTAAAACTGTGAACCATATGAAAGGATTCACATTGCTCACTGTACCATGCACTTAATATTCGCTTTACTTTGTGTGCAAATATGATTGCCCCACACAATTTTGCTGAGAGCATAAATCACATAATTAAAACAAATATTGCTGACCGCCCGGCGTCCAGTGTGCACAAATATTACGCATACGTCCCATGGGCCGCAACTGAAATAGTTAATAAGTACGATAAGTTGCTTTAAAAATGATAATTGAAAATAATTGTAATAAGATTATTAAATTTAATTTAATTTTATTTTCGACTTTCATCTAATTCACATTATTTGTTGATATTTATTTATATCTAGGAGGTTCAGTCAGGTCTATGTTGACTTTTTGCATATCAAAGTACTGTCAAATGATTTGCCTCAAACTAGATATTAGCGGTGACCGTTGCATAATATAGCTCCAGTCATTGTTTGATTATTGCGAGCAAAGCAAATTTTTATGGCCCTCAGGTACTCGGCGGCTGTTCTGCGCAAAAAAATTATAAAATCTTCGAAATAAATTTTACAAGCGCTGTACTAATAACCACGATCCTGCTGATGGGTAGAAATATCGGCTGCATAAACGTGAATTCGAGTTTTTAGATAAGTTTAAGCAGTATATTCTGCAGTCGAAAGTGGATTAAAAACTAATCCAATTTCATTGTGGAGTTTTATCTACTCGAAAAGATCAACATCCTCAGTTCCATCGAATATGAGCCTTGGCTCACTAACGTCAAATTCGTACGACGGGATAGTGAACCTGTTTTCTGCCTTTTTTGGCGCCAATTTTGAGCCAAAGAGTGTTTGGGATGACCAATTCACTCTTGATTCCATTCCTTCGATTCTTAATGTCGGCATCGTTCCCATCGGAAGATTTGCATTGGTGAGCAGTGTAATCCTCTCATTATGATTTTTTCTAAGTCGCTTGCACTTGGGCAATTTATAATTAAATGGAAGGTAGCTTCAGTTATCCCTATTCACAAAAAGGTTCAAAAGTGATGTATCAAACTATAGGCCAATTTCCAAATTTAGCAATATATCTAAGCTCTTTAAACGTATAGTCTTAAACATTTTAATTGTCTTATAAACTCTTACATTGATCCCAATCAGCATGGTTTTTTTCCTGGCCGTTCTACGGTTACGAATCTAAAAGTATTTAGCAATATTTGCATTTCTGCATTTGAAAATCGTTGTCAAGTTGATGTGATGTACCCAGATTTCTATAAGATTCTATAAAAAATCTTTAAGATGTTGAAGCCCTTCAATATGATCTAAATTCTGTTGCCGACTGGTGCGCGCGGAATTTGCTGCCTCTTAACTTTTCCAAATGCTTCTATGTCATCACGCTTTACGGCGACAGTACGAAGCCTTAGATTTAGGTGTTTTGTTTGACTCTAAATTTCAGTTTTTCTGAGCGTTTAAATTGTGTCCTCCCCAAAGCCAATTCAATGCTCGGCTTTGTAAAACGAAATTCTAATCAGATCCATGATCCTTATACATGGTTGAGTCTGTACTCTGCCTTAGTGCGTTCCAGCGTTGAATATGCTTCGCTTATCTGGAAACCTTCCGCTGCAGTTCATGTGAATAGGCTGGAGCGTCTGCAAAAAAGATTTCTAAAATTTACACTTGCTAACTTAAATTTTTCGGAGCCTTTACCACCGTATTTGAGTAGATGTCGCCTCATGCATATTTCTACCCTTGAGGATAGGAGAACAATTGCATACTTAATTTTTTTAAATGACATAATACATAGTCTACAACATTAATTGTCCTAATCTACTTTCCTAAATCAAACGCTTCACATCTATAATGCTGACCAACTCATTCTAAGTGAGGGAACATCCAAACGCATCAATTGAAAACCTAAGCCTTAAAGTGGTTAAAATCATTATATATGATCGAGTTTTCTTAGGGAAAAAAATCAAATTAAACTAATGTAGGCTAATTTTACATTTACTAATAACTCAATTGGATATTATATGGACGTTGACGTACAATGCGCAGTACGTTCAAGTGGCCCATGCGACACCAAGCCACGGCTTGTTACGCAAATATAAAATAAACCACCGACCGGGGGGAGAATAAAAAATAACTAGGTTAAATATTAAAATAGATGTTTTTAATAAAATTGTTTTCAGTTTATTGTATCAGCACGGAATAGAAACGGTTATGAAAGTTAGTGGTACAACGTTTAGTGATAGGTATAAATTGGGTCGGTCTAATAGGAACGGTTAATTTGGCCAACAACAAGAGTCGATTTCACCATTAATCAATCTATGTATAAATATTACACCAAGCATAACTCTACGGTTAATGAGGGAGGGAACGTTAATCAAAAGTAGCCTACTAGAGTATGATGGTAAACGGACCTCAGGATTCCAGTTTAAGCCACGAAGAGCAAACAATAAAAACTGCTTTTGCACAGATTCAATTCTATCTTGATGGGTCGAATATTGCGGATACCACACACAGGATCCGTACTCGAGTATGGGACGGACAAGAGAAATGTACAAAATTTTCGTTGTATATGGATCGTCAAATTCTTTCGACCAGCGCTTAATAAACCCAAGAATACTCCTGGCCTTACAAACAGTAGCCGTTATATGGGAGTCAAATTTAAGTCGGTGATCAAGGATTACACCAAGATCATTTACTTCATTGACTGTATCATTCAAACACTCTAGTGGGACATTATTTATCATATAAGAAAAGAATTGTGGTGAGCTTCTGTAAAATGTCATAACCTTACACTTGGAACTGTTAAGGTTTAATAGGTTATCTTTACACCAAGACTGAAATGCATCCAAGTCAGCTGGCAAATTAAGCGGTTTCACGGCCGTGCTAGCGCGATTTTTTCCATTTCGACATTAAATTTGCTTAATTTTTTGCAAAAAAGGTGACTATAGATTACATGTACTTTGGAAACCACTTCTGTTTTTGTCACGTTCGAAAAACCTTCCAATTTTGTCATTATTTTTGAAACCGAATTTCACTTGCTATACACTTAAACACTTATTAAAGTGCTTGCTAAGAGCTATATTATACAGTAAAAAAGAATTGAAAATCCGATATAATTTCACTTTTTTTAATTTTCAATTTGTACGACGCACTGTGGTCCCAAATCCCTAAAAACTGGCCAAAAGTCGAAAAAAAATATTTGTTTTATGAACTTTTAATGATTGGAATAGTTGTAGTGGTACATCTAGTTTGTATTCTGCCTGTAATAAGGAGGAAGTGTCCCCACCTGGCTCAGGCTAAAACTCCGTTCGTGAGCGTCGATCGTGCCTCATCGTTTACTCGTTATGCATCGAAAATAACATAACTTATCGAAGCGTATAGAATCGCGAAAAATTAACCGATTTGGATTCTGGAAACTGGATTCTACTCTAGGAAGTGAGTACAATTTAAATGTATTGCTCAAAATTATTATTAACAGTGCATAAAACAGTGAATCGTTAATAAAAGTAGAGGTTTTTTCTTGGTCACATTCTGAAAAGTCGTGTTAGAACAAGCCAGATGTCAAAACTCCCCTCAGATCCCACTCTCAAACAAATAAGATATTGTTGTTTAGACAATTCTTTAAAACATATCCAAAAATTACCTACAGATAGCTGCATATTTAGTCTCAGTGATGATTTTTGTGTCGTTACATAATATATATATACACTGCACCCTCCCCCAATTCACCAAACCGATTTTTTCCTAAGATATTTTGGTATTTTTTTATGAAAAAAAAATCTGTCAAATAGTTATCGAGATATTATCGATAAACGTGTTTTCGACGTTACAGCCAAATCAAATACGTTTTCAAAGAAATTGTACGCCATATTGATTCCGCAATTTTGTGTTCTAAATTTTGACTTCAGATTCGTGCTCAGCGACCCCGAAAAACCCCGAGTACAGACGTTCAGCCAAATAAAATTTGTTTTCGAAGAAATTGTCCGCCATATTGGTTCCGCCATTATGTTTTTCTAAATTTTGACCGTCTTTTTGGAATTTGGGACCACTGTGCGACGGTCACGGTTCGACAGAATGGAAATGCCCATATCTAAATTTTCTGTTATTTTGCGATTATTTTAGAGTGAAGCCCTATATGGGACTTACTACTGGGAAAAAAACTAGGAATATTTGGTCCTTGCGCAGGTTCTTTTGGGTACGCCTGCGTTTTTGCAAAGTCATTGAGTATTGAGTATTGAGTATTGAGTATTGAGTATTGAGTATTGAGTATTGAGTATTGAGTATTGAGTATTGAGTATTGAGTATTGAGTATTGAGTACTGAGTATCGAGTACTAAGCATCCAATAGTGATTATAGAGAATTGAGTGTCGGAATCTTAGTATTGAGTACTGAGTATGGAGTACTGAGTTCCGACTGCTGAGTATCGAGTAATGAATATCGAGTACTGAGCATTGAGTACTGAGTATCGAATACTGAGTATCGAGTACTGAGTATTGATTACTAAGTAACGAGTACTGAGCATTAAATAGTGATTATCGAGAATTGAGTATCGATTACTGCGTCTCGAGTATTGAGTATCGAATACCGAGTTTCGAACACTGAGTATCGAGTACTGAGTATAGAGCTACGCTCATACCGGGCATTCCGAGACATCCACTCTTTTAATACCTTTTACCCATTGAAAATGGGTAAAAGGGGATCATGAAGTTGTGCTAATGTATGTAACAGGGAAGGAAACATTTCCGACCCTATAAAGTACATATACTCCTGATCTTGATCCGTCCATCCGTCTGTCCGGCTGTCTGTATGAACGCGCTGTGCCTATTTCAGGCAGCTAAGGTATATGAGTCAGTGTGCGCGCTCGTATGTGTGTTTGTATATTGTCTCAATTGTACAGGGTATTTCGGAGTCGGGTCACTCGACTGCAACGCTCTTACGTGTTTAATTATTATTATTTTCTTCACACTTTCGAAAACTGTTTAAACCAAATTAAATGAGCTTCGGAAGTGATGGCTAAATTGCTAGTATACCTTCTCTTTGTATGTTCATTATAAATTTGGAAAATTTAGTTTTCATTATTTTGCCTTTGTTTTTAAATAGCTTTTGTTCACTGAAATGTAAACAAAGCACATAAATTTGTGTTTAAATTGGCATAAGATAATTGAATATGCCCAAATGCCACATGCCTTCAATATTCTATAAAGCAGAGCGACAGAATGACAGCTTTAAAGGCAGGCCAACATATTTTTGACATTTAATTATGGCTTTTAAAGCATATTTTCAAAGTTTTTCCCAAGTTAATAGCTGATTTAGAATAAGACTGCCTTAACTTATGCCCAGGGCACACAAAAGTGTTTTTATCTCATCCTTTGTTTTTTTGTCATTTTTTACTACACTAATTTAGTCTTCTCTACAAACATTTTCCATTACCTAAACGGCTCGAGTCCAAGGTAAACATTAAAAATGAAAAACGTACAAAAAGTTAGGCCTCCCCCCTTAAAAAAAAGACCTTGATAAAGTGGCTCGCTCAATTGTAGGTCATTAATTTTCAAATCTGCCCTTAAGTGAGGGTTGAGATTTTAAAGCTACTCTAAAGGGAGGTAGGGAAAAGCTTTGATTAGGCCACACCTGCGAGTCAGCAATGGTTGAATTTTAAACTTTTAAACTTAAGAACAAAGTCTTGCAATGTCTTTGTTCAACATTTTCACTGCTTTAAATTCAATTGGAAATCAATTTCAACTCTTGCCCAGAAGCTTGGCAACTTGCCTGGCGGAAATTGACAATTATTTAATTTGCTTTGCTTTGTTGGAAAAACTATTAGTCAGACTCTATTTAGAAAATTGCACTTCATTGTAAACACAAATTGTAATTACGGGGACCGTAAGCAATTTCTAAAGAGCAATTAAGCTTGTTTAATATATCAAATATATTATTCATGGTGAACATTTTAGTGAAAGCTTTAAATTATATTCAAAAACATGCAAATTAAGCAAATTAAATTACAACTAACTAAAACCAAGCTCTAACCAATTGGCATTGAAAATAAAATTCATTAGTTAATTAAAGTGAAATTAATTTAAAAGCTTTATAATTTCATTCGATTTACCCATTTCAAAACTGTACTTTTTGACTTTGCTCCACGGCAGATTCGGATTACCATATAGCAGACAATTCAACTTTCATATCTATTTGTCAGTAGCCATAAATCAACGATGCGACATTTTAACGCATTCTCAAAAGACATTCCAATTATGACACAGCCACAGGCTACCCACAAAAGGTAACCGACTGTAATAATCGAATTTTCCACTAATTGCTGTAATAATTGCATATTTGTTGAGGGTGATGTATGAGTTTAAAAGTAAGTCATCAGACAGTTCAATTAGATGATGCATCCATTTGACATTTTCTCTGAAATGCTTTACAAGTGGATACTGTGGATGAACTTTGAATGGACTAGTTAAGTTTTGTCTTTTAAAGGAAATCAATCATCCATAGTCGAATAGTCGACATGCCTGTTCCTGGCACCATATGAATGTCCAAACTTTTGGCATAAAGTCGAGTTTTTGAGGACAATATATTTTGATATTAGCTTTATTCGAAAAGTAGATACTTAATTTGTTTTTAAGTATCTTACTTAAAGTCCGATTTTCGCTTGCCTGTTTGTTTACTTAAAAAAGCATTAAATAGTATTTCAACTTTGATATAAGAAATGACGGTGTTAAATATGTGCTTCTTCTTGCTTCTCCTTCCTTAGTATTTTAAACACAAAACGAAGAAGTGAAGCTTACATTACCAGTGCTATCAATCAAAATTTATTTAATAAATTTTTTTTTATTTTTTTTTTTTTTCTATTAAACCATTTATTTACTCGTTTATTTACCCCTCTGTTTACATACCTATTGAATAATCTATTTAACCGCCTATGGACAATCCTAAACTCACACTCTGATATTATCGATAAACGGTTTCTACCGATTTTTCCAAAGTTGCCACCGCTCATAACTTTTTTGTTTTTGAATCGATTTGAAAGCTTTAAACAAATTTCAAAGGAAAATACTTGGCCAAACAGTTTGTTCGCGGACAAAAATGAGCTGGGATCTGAAAAACACGTTTTCTCAAAACGTTTTATTTTGAGTTATGCCAGTATTGAAGTAAGTAAGCGATATATAAATCTGTACACTCAGAAAAAAGATTTTCCTTAAATTTTGGAAAAATGGATTTTATTACCTAAAATCTTATTTTTAGCCAATAATTTCCTTAAATATAAGGCATTTTACCAAAAAAAATCTGATTTTAGGTAAAATTTTTTAGAATCTTTTGCCTTAAAATTATGCAATTTTCCTAAACTTTGCATTATTATTACAAATTTAAACAAATATTTACAAAGCGGGTTTTTTACGTTAAGAATGAATATATTTTATACATTTACGAATAATAATCATATTTACTATACCAATTTAAATTATTTAATAATATTAAAAATTGTTGCAAAGTTAATATATAATTTTTTCCAGCTGATTTGCCACCATGAAATATAAGTCAATATATGGCAATGGTTTGAAAAACATTTATTAATTTAGTCATAAGCAAATAAAAAATTGTATGACTTTTTCATATGATATGAATAATTGAAGTTGGTTGTGGTTAAACTAAGGTTGCAACTTGATTACACTACGCCACAAAATAGCTTGTCATTTAATTCTCGCTGCACGTGCCGGACGGTTGTCATTTTGCCTGTGTGCCTGTGTGGATGATCTGTAGTTACGCAGTATGCGAGCAGTGCATACATATTCGTGTTTTTCTGTCCCTTTTTGCCCTCGACCGTGAATTGCACTCTTTCTCTATACTAGAAAACAAAAATTTTTGTGAAATAAAATTTAAGAATTTGTAAAACAAACAAAATGAAATTGTTTTTATTTTATTTATATACATTTTTGGATATTTCTTCTTAAATTATGGTTATTTCTACAACCTAAAAAAATATATATATATTTTTTGCCAAAAATGTAAAAATTTCTATAACTAATAATTTAAATTCTTGTTCCCCCTAAAAACTTAGGTCACATATTACCTAAAAAGCAAATTTATTGACGAAAATGTAGGCCTTTCTATTACCTAAAAATACGTTTTTTTTTCACTGCGTTGCCTTAAATTTTTGTACCCTATTACCTAAAAATCAAAGTTTAAATTATTGCTTAGAAAACTTTAGGCTTAATGGGTAAGTCTATATATTCCTTGGCTGTCTTTTAGGTTCATATGGACTTAAATTTCAGGCAATTTTTTACATTTCTAGGGTAATATTTTCTGGGGAGTGTACGCCCGACTGACATAGTGACAGACTCACATATTATCAATCCACAGCCTAAACGGTTTATACTACAGGTTTGAGATTTGGCATAGACCTTTGTTTAAATTTGGAAAATTTTACCGCTAATTAGAAGAATACGCCAAAAAAAGGTGTTGTGGACTTGGCTATTCTGCTGAAAGGTGTGTCTGTGTTTTTTTCACAAAATCTAACAAAAATCATAGCGAACAGCCTCATCCAATTGAATTGAATCTTTTGGCATATACAAAATACATCGATAGCTTTAACAATACGTTGACCGTAATTCACAATAAGTAGTAGTTAGTAGTTAAAATGGCACAAAGCTAGAAACCAAAAAATGTATCATTGCTGTGAACTGTGATTGACTTTTGTTATTGGTGGTGGTACGTGATCTGAACGATATTATGGGGAGAGTGATGGCACACATGACGTGAGCAGTTTTTATATCGATTGAAGCGCCTAAAATTTCATAACAACATTTCGCAATGAAAAGTGTGTTTGAAGGAGAAAAATAAACAGTGCTGCCAAAACAGCTTATTTTTCAATTTAGCTTTTTGACAGATAAGAAATCAGAGGGCAGATATACAGTATTATTTGTACAGGCATTTCCACGCCTTACTTAATCTTTTTTTTTCAGATTGATTTATTTTAATCAGCCATAAACTCGAAACCGTCTAAGAATTAAGCTAATGAAGCCAATGATATTAAAAAAGAATTTGCTTTTTAACAAATAGATTAAATACAAACATACGGGGGTGCCGCAGATACCTCTTCCAGCCAAATTCCAACTGAATTCCAATTTTTAGGTGCCACGGAAATTTCTTTTGGTTGGTTTCAAACCTCCTATCATTTGTTGGGAGATTTAGCAAACCTCTTTTCTCACTAGCTCCATCTGGCGGTGATGGCGCCCTACTTGACAGGCAGCGGATTAAGGGCTGCTATTCTATAATGTTTGGCGCCAACAAAATTTAAATTTTTTTTTACTTATTTATGAAGAATATGACTTAAATTTATGTCTTTTTTTTGCCCAGCGGGTGGTGCTGGACTGCTGGGCAGGAGGTTCTGGGTTCGATCCCGCCTCTGAACATTTAATAATAAAAGTTTTTTCTGTCTTTAGAAAAGTAGCTTTTACACATACGGATCACCTTCACCTGCTATTGGCTCCAGCTATGAAGTAATCTAGCCATGAAAAGCAAATTCCCAAGCTTTGCCCTTCGGATTCGGCTTTAAACTGTCGGTCCCTTTCTCTTGTGCGAAAAATTTATAGCACACGCGCCAAGAGATTGTGAGTAGGCCTGGCGAATAAACCCATCTATATTTATAAAGTAGTTCAACCTGGGTGACTGACTGACTGACGTGACCGTCGCACAGCCTAAACCATAAAAGATAGAAAGATGAGACTTCAAACTTTTTTCAAAATTGAAAACCGTTGTAATGAACGATATTTTATCAAACTTGGAAAGTGAGTACAAGAACGAAACTTAGTTGCTGATTAGCTCCAAACACATTTTCAAAAATACACAAAAAATTGGAAATTTTGAAAATCTATTCTAATTCACGGAAAACTGTTGTATGAAACTTTTTTGTTTATTATCCGATCAGATTCAAACTCATTTTCAAAGATCTTTATGAAAATTCAACAATAACTGTGTTCCAATTTTCCGGAAAATCCCACCCGAAAAAGTCGGAAAAGCGTCGGAAAAGTTTGTATGGTAAACATTTTATTTTCATCCGATTGACTTGAAACTTGGTTTGCAAGCATAGTACGCAAAATATTCGACACGTGTTTCCCAACATTGTGAATGGCCGGAAAATTCTGCATGGAAAAACTATTTTTCACCTGATTGGTTTGAAACTTGGTTTGTGAGAATAGTAAATGAAATAAATTGAGATGTGATTTTCCGATGTTGGAAAATTTAACACAACGGCCGGAAAATACCTGGGAAACTCTTCATGCAAAAAACTATTTTTCATCCGATTGACTTGAAAATCTGTTTGTAGGGATGGAATACTAAATAATTAGTGATTGCATTTTCCGATGTTGGGAATACAGGCGGGATGCCCACTGGGAAGTGGGAGAATAGTGGGAAAATAGGTGGGTGGAAAGTGGGCGGGAGGTGGGTGTTAGTGGGCGCGAAGTGGGAGGGATGTGGGTGGGATGTGGATTGGATCTGGGCGAGAATTAGGTGATAGGTGGGTGGGATGTGGGCGGGAAGCGGGTGGAAGTTGTGTAAGAAGTGGGTGGGGAGAGATGGGGGCGGAAAGTGGGTGGGATGTGGGCGGGAAGTAGGTGGGAAGTGGGGGGATGGGGGTTGGATGTGGAAGGGATGTGGGCGGGATGTGGGTGTGAAGTGAGTGGGAACTGGGGGGAAGTGGGTGGGTGGGATGTGGGAGGGAAAGGGGTGGTATGTAAGCGGGAAGTGGGTGGGAAGTCGGTGGGATGTGGGCGGGAAGTGGGAGGGATGTGGGCGGGATGTGGGTGGGATGTGGGTGTGATGTGGAAGGGATGTGGAAGGTATGTGGAAGAATTGGGCGGGATGTGGGTGGGAACTGGGGGAAGTGGGTGGGTGGTGGGTGTAGAGTGGATGGGAAGTGGATGGGATGTGGGCGGGAAGTGGGAGGGATGTGGGTGCGAAACGGAAGGAAGTTGTGTAAAAAGTGGATGGGGAGTGAAGAACGCAGCAGCAAAGTCGTAACGATGGGCTCTACAGAGGAAACAAATTTAAGGAATATTTTCAAATTTGGTAAATATTTGACGCTCACGATTGACTTCAAACTGATTCGAAAATTGGTTCTATACTGTTAAAGGCGCAGCGAAGCGCGATGTTCTTTTTGCTAGTAACTTATAAAAAGGGAAATTTTTTGGCGAGAGATTCAGCTCTGTTTTTGATGGAACCAACAACAACTGGGTTCTAACAGATTTCTGAGAAAAGAAGTCTGTTGTTCTTCCGACGAATTTTTCGTTAACGTTTGGTTAAAAAGTACAATAAATATTATAATTTCCCCGGTCTGGCATTCTGGATTTTGAAACCAAAAATTTGTAAGGTTCCTTTATATTTCTATAGGTTTATAAGGTCGGTGAATTAAGGTTCAGTTTCAATGGGATTAAGAACATTAGCTAAAACCAAAGTTATGACTTTAAAAGTCAAATTCTTCTTTGAATTAATTTTCTGAACTTGCTTAAAAATATTTTGTGTTTTTTAAATAGCTTTGCCCTTGGCTTTATTTACTTGGAACTCTTTGCTGTTTTGATTTCTTATTATTGTTTTGGATTTTCCTTTGTGGCCTTTGTTTTTCTTACAGGTATCTTTTAAATTTGGTTTATATTTGAAATGATAAACATTTCATTCAAGTCAATTCAATGGTAACAAATCTACAAACATAAATCACATCTTATGAAAAGCAAATAATTTCTGTCTGAATTTAATCTTGTGAAAATCTTTGTTTTGCCAAAAGTAGAATAATTAAGAAGAGAGGCAACCAGTCAATGGGCCTGCCACTTACATATTTTGCTACTTATTTAGTTAATTTATGTGTGAGCCTTAAGCAGCTGGCGAAAATGTGTCATTAATTCTCAATTAAAGTGTTATTATTTCGCATTACTTGTGCTTAGGTTGAAGGAGAAGGAAAGCAGACACAGCAGCAAATGTTTGACTTGGTACCATTGGAAGAGAAAGCGAATAAACATATGCATACGCGAATTCATAGCTAATGATACCTACCAAATTTTGAATCATTATTAAATTCTTTAGACTGTTGCTGTTAAAACTCTGTTGACAACAGTCTTTGCACCTGTTTAAATCGACGCCATTATTAACTTTGGCAAACGATGTCACCATTTGTTTTCCAAATTGTTCCATTTTAATGAACCTTCAGGCTTTGCCAGCCTGAACTAAGTAAATGAATTTCAAGCACTTTTTCAAAGGTGCAAACTGGCTCAACACTTCATTAATGTGTGTAATCTGGGCTCATTTAATCTTGAAATACAGGCAGGAAATGTTTGCCTGGAAATGGAAGCAACGGAAATAAAGTTCTCAACAAGTTAAACTTAATGTGAACTATTTTTTCTTCATTTAATTAACTTGGCTGGCAAATGACAAGACAAAAGTGAAAATCTTGTAAAGTAAAAATTAAAAACAGTTGAAGCAGAAAATGACAAACACCGCAAAAGAAAAACTTATACCAAAGGCCAGAACGGTAGAAAAAAGTGTTAGAAGAGACCTAAGCAAAAAGGTAGAAACAAAAACAATTTACCAACTTTTATAATTGGGCAAAAAGCAAAGCAGAAAAATAGTGAGGGAGATGGAAGGCTAGACCCACAAGCTACCAAGAGACAAGAATTAGACACATAAACATGCATGCATACTTTAACGAACACGGAGTGGACTCTAAACTGTCCTCGGAAATTGCTTGTGCTTACACTCAGAAAAAAACTTCTGTTACAACGGGTTTTGTTTCTATAATTTAAAGTTTGCTTTCAAGTTTGGACTTAAATTAAACATGAACTATTCTTAGGTTCAAAACGAAAGCAAAAATTTGTTTAATCAGGATGAATAAGAATATTTAAAATTAATTTATTTTAAATTTTCCACCAATTTTATTAATTATATATTTTTACTGAAAGACAGTAAATTCAAGCGATACATTGGAAAGCTTAAGTATAAGTTGGAAAGTTGGAGATCTACAACACTCCTTAACCACACACCTAAGAACGTTGAGGTTTTTAAACTATCAATATAAAGCAGGCTCGAGGTCTCGTTATGCTTGCACATAATTTGAAAAAGCAGGAATACAACACACCACATGGAAGGCTAATTGGCTGGTATTTCTACCAAATCATCAGCAATCTTTGCCCACTAGTACTGAAGCCAAAAGCTCCCTCTCCATGTTAGAGCAGTCATAATCGTTTGGGAATTCCTAAACGACTTCATAGCAAAAACCGGCACACGTAAGAACAGTGCTGGCTGCCAGTACCTTTTGTATGTGAGTGTGTCCCCAATTTGGCCTTGCTATGTTAGAGAGAGAGATTTTCTCCCCACTTCTTACATAGTGACCAATAGTTTGAGTACCAAATAGCATTCAAACCGGGGCTTTTTGTTGCTATAAATTAAACAATTTCTCTTTTGGTTCAGCCACCACGCCGTGCCTGGCGTTTTTTACACATGTGTGCGCTTTAACGACCTTTATGATAATCAAACCATCAAACCATTAGTAGAGAGCTTTCAGTAATTGAGGGTCCACTTAGAAGAAGAAATGTTATAATGAGAACGGACTGAGGAATAAGATGACTGAAAGAAGTACTCTCATAGGTCAACGGCAGTGCAACCATTCCTAGCCTTTTGGTATCCCAGAAAAACTGAAGAAGGTAATGAAATAGACCTACGCTTAGAGTTTACAAAGCTATAGAATGGCTTAGGATCCACCGCAAATGAATTTTGCACCAGGCAAGATATTTCTTATAACACTTGAAGCTAAATAGTGTAAAATTAAATTGTGCTATTTAGGGCTAATATCACATTTTCTACCTAGAGCTATCTGTCACATAAACTAGCAAATAACAGTGGGTAATCTATGGCTATCTGACACATAGCAGCTATCTGGGAGAACAGAAATCGGTTCGTAGTACTTATAAAAGTCAACTGCAGAACCAGTTCGTTAAAATTTTTCTGCCTCTCTCATCTTTGACTGTTCCCTTTTCGATTGTTTCCCTTGGACTTATGGTTTCTCTCTTATGTAACTAAAGCCAACTTCGCTTGGACCGGTGGTTTGCAAAGAGCAAAAAAGGGAGCAATTTCATTCGGAATCGAAAACACAAAAATGAAACCGAAGCGGATTTGCGTTTGACAGACTGTTTAAAAGGTAGTGGAATTGCGAACATGTCTGAATATATCGTAATTGGGTAAAAACATCTTTGATATGCAGAAAAATCTCCGAAATACACTGGCTTATATCAATCCCGTACCACCAACTATCAAGAAGGTTGATTGATTTTTTTCGTACTTGATTTGATCTTGAAATCTGCTTGTTACAAGAATACCCGAGATTAAATTCAATGCGAATATGGATTGTTGCAAAAATGACTGAGATTGACTTGAGCTTGATACTGAAACTCATTTAGACAAAAAAAAAAATTACAGCCCGTTACTCATGAAAAGAGATGTTAAACAGCGTTGCTGCGTTCCTGAGGGGTGTACATCCGAAAAGTATGCAACATTTTTCAACTTCGCTATTTAATATCCGATCTTGATCAAAATTTCAGGGATTATAGATATTGGTAATATAATATAAATTTAAGTTATAATTTTTAATTTGAACTCGATATCTTAAAACATGTGGGAGTTATTCAACATTTTCTATTGTAGGGGCGGGGGTGGGCGTGGCAAAAATTTGAAACAAACTTGATCTGCGTGCAGACAATCGGAGTCTAAATGTCAAGTTTGGTTGCTCTAGCTCTTCTAGTCTCTGAGATCTTGGTGTTCATAGAGACAGATGGACGGACGGACAGACGGATAAGGCTATATCAACTCGGCTGTTGATGCTGATCAAAAATATATATATACTTTATATGGTCGGAAACGATTCCTCTGCCTGTTACATACATAACGGGTATAAAAATCGCATCCCTCCAGAACACAAGCTACTTTTTTAACGACCTTCCAATATTTTCCAATATGAGTTTGCATAAAACTGTAAAAACAGATAGAAAAATGTGTGCGCGTAGGGTACTACTTATATGTCGGGAACTGATCAATAGCTAAGATCTGGTAATACCAATAACAGGTATGACATTTTTTAGTTTTGATGTACTAGCGCCATTTGTGTGGTTTACAGTGAGTTGAAAAAATCAATTTGCATAGACATTTTTTCAGCGACAGTGAAATTCAGCGGAACTTTTTTACGGCTTACTTATAAAAAACGAGAAAGGTAAAGCTAACTTCGTCTGTACCGAAGTTTTGATACACTTGAAATAGCTTGTCTCAAGGGTTAGCGACTTCGACCAAACTTCGCAGATCAGCTTAAAAACATTACATATTACCCATGACCGTGTTTGAGAGCAGTAATATTGAGAACAAAACAGTTTTTCTTACTAAAACCCATTTTTCGAACGAACATTTGTATGGCAGCTACAAGAAGTAGTCATCCGATCCGGTCGGTTCCGACATATTAGCAGCGTGCAGTAAAAAGAAGACTCTGTGCAAAGTTTCAGCTCGATAGATCCAAAACTGAGGGACTAGTTCGCGTAGAAACAGACAGACGGACAGACGGACGGACAAAGCTTAATCGACTCAGCTTGTCATGCTGATCAAGAATATATATACTTTATGTGGTCGGAGATGATTCCTTCTGTGCGTTGCAAACTTCTGGGCAAAATTATAATACACTTTTCAAGTGTATAAAAAACGAGAGTTTATAAAGTCGGCTCTAACCGACTTCGGGATATCCCATATCATGAAAAAACATGTTTAACAGTGTTCCCACGTTCCTTAGTGGGACCAACCGGAAATATGCAACATTTTTTAGGGTGGGAGGTATGGTAGCGAGGGGCTTGGTCCACTTTTTTGCTTATAACTTGAGAACCGTTCATCCGATCTTTATCAATCTTTCGGCAAATCGATTCATTTTGCTAATTACTAACTATCTCTAGAAGGTACGAATTGTCTATCTTTTAAAAGAGTAGGAGATATAACATTTTTCCAAATTGCGGGGCCGGAGGGGGCGTGGCCAAAATTTGAAACAAACTTGATCTGCGTGCAGATAAAAAGAAGCATTTGTCCCATACATGTCAAACCTCGATCTCTTACCATCTCTGAGATCTAGGTGTTCATACAGACAGACGGACGGACGGACAGACGGACAAGTCTATATCGTCTCGGCTGTTGATGCTGATCAAGAATATATATACTTTATATGGTCGGAAATGATTCCTTCTGCCTGTTACATACATTTGCACGACTTTAGTATACCCTTTATTTAACCCTAACGAGTAACGGGTATAACAATTCCAAATCTACCCACATATAAGCCCTATACCAATGTATATATTTTCAGAAAGCAAGTATTATTTAAGAAAAGCAAAACCTACAACACCTAAATATAAGCAACTAACTGTAATATATGGCCGTCTGTGGCGGTTAGTGTGCTGGACTGCTGGGCGGGAGGTCGTGGGTTCGATCCCGCCTCTGAACATCTAATAATAAAAGTTTTTTCTTTCTTTAGAAACTAGCTTTTACACATACGGTCACCTTCACCAGGTTAGTGGCGCCAGCTGTGAAGTAACTAGCCATGAAAAAAGCAAGAAAAAAGCAGTTTTACCTTTTTACTGTAATATATATTTATTAATGATCTACCACCAGCCTAAGGCCCAAGTTGCTATGGCATTTCATTTGGCCATAATATGCGATTGTGTACCAATTTTTTCAAATAATCATAATAACAAATATGTTAATATTCAAACTAGTCTTGATCCCTATCAAGAAGGTTAATTGATTTATTTTCGTACTTGATTTAAAATTAGATTGTTGCAAGAATACCCGATATTAAATTCAATGCGAACATTGGATTGCTGCAAAAATGACTAAGATTGCTTTGAGTTTGATACTAAAAACTCATTTTGACCAAAAAAAATCACGCATCCATCAAGAACACAAGCTACTTTTTCTATGACTTTTCAATATTTTAAAACTAGCATGTTGTAATGGGAACTGATCCACTACTAAGATCTGGTAATACCAATATAAAGTATGACATATTTTTTTTTGATATACTAGCGCCATTTCAGTTGAAACGAGAGCGTAAGTTAAAGTCGGCTCTAACCGACTTCGATATACCCGTTACTCATGAAAAACATGTTTAACAGTGTTCCCACGTTCATTTTGTGACCATCCAAAAGTATGCAACATTTTCTTAGTGGTAGCGGGGGAGGGCTTGTCTACTTTTTGCTTATAACTTTAGAACCGTTTATCCGATCTTTATCGTTCTTTCGGCAAATCGATTCATTTTGCTAATTACTAACTATCTCTAGAAGGTACGAATCGTCTATCTTTAAAACTGTAGGAGATATAACTTTTTTTCAAATTGCGGGGGCGGGAGGAGACGTGGCCAAAATTTGAAACAAACTTGATCTGCGTGCAGATAAAAAACATTTGTCCCATACATGTCAAACCTCTATCTCTTACCATCTCTGAGATCTAGGTGTTCATACAGACGGACG